>JAOWBW010002580.1:0-67608 GCA_026119855.1 Campanula takesimana
CTAATAATGGTGTATCTATACTAAATAAGTTTCTTATTTCAAATTGGTCAAGAGGGCTTAATATTGTTTGATATTTAAACATATATAATTATTATGTTTTACTACAAGTATAAAATTAGTTTTTCGAAATTATTAGGATAAAGCTTTTAAATATATTAAAACAATTAAAAATGTTACTATTTAACAATTAAGTATTAAATATGTACTAGCCATAAACTTAATCCTTATAATATGTAATACAAATATATAATACAGATTTATAAAGTAATAAAGTTAATAAGTAATAAATTACATATCTAATAATACATTACATATCAAATATACTATTATAGTTTTTACCCCGCAAGATTGTGAGGGGGGGGAAATGATTTAATCCTATTTCGGGTTATTAAGATTCAAACATAACAAATCCTCAACCTAAATGAGGCGCCTAATCAACCTGGCTCTAACCCGTTTAGAATATACAATGTACTCTATAAATAAGGTAACTAAAAAAAATGTTTTAATTAAAAATAAAGTTGTACTCAATTTAATGTGTATTACTATTAATAGCTAAATCGTATTATCTGAGCTATATTGTTATAATAATACTATAATATATATCGAAAACTGAGAACAAGTTATTAATTATTATATAAAGTTGTCATAAAGAAAAATAACTTGAAAAATACTTTATAACAACTATATATAAAAATTAACCTTTTACCGATTATGTCTAAATTCATAACACAATTAAACTATGATAACCAAATTTTTTTTTGGGGGGTGACATATAATATACTTTAAAGGATTGTCTGTACAATATCCTACTGTTTTACGCTCCTGATATGTTATATTTGCTATAATATCTGTTAGAATTAGTAGCATAAGGTTTTGAATATATCTTTTTATTAAGATAATATAAGATATATTACTTGGATACAAGTAAGCCGGGTCATGTACGTAATATTTAACTAAAACAAAGATTAATTAAGGCTTTTATTTCATAGTTATAATAAAAAACTAAAAGTTTTTATTATTTTAATTTCTGTGAATTACCCAAGCTTATACCTCACTTTTAAAAAGCTATGTTTAAATCACTGGACTTCCCTACTATTCTCCTAAAATATTTGTAATAAAATTAAGATGAATTACATTTGTATCACAAGTTTAAAAAGTTATTTATGCTTTTGTTTAGAACTAATCTAGTCTAAGTTTATAGCTAGTTAATGCATCTTTACCTAATTCAATTATAAATCCTAAGGTCAATAATACAAAAAATCCTCGGCGTCTAACTTTTAATATATCTTGAATATATAAAAAAAAGTAAGAGACAACGTCTCGAAGACTGAGTAAAAAAAAAGAAATATTGCATATTTCTTTTTTTTTAAGCGCTGAGGATGATTATTATTAAATCTATTCTGAAATTTGTAAACTATACTATAAACATATGAATATAAAAGTTTACCTAGTTTTTCGTTCCTCAAAACTTGTTTTGAGGGACAAAAACAAGTTTTGTTCCCACAAAACTAGATGAGATAGAAAATTATTTAAAATAATCTGTTTACCAAAAAACTCTATTAAATGAGGTATTCCAGCAAAAGATAATAAAGTTCTAAAGTTAAGGTTATTACGGGATTTATATAAAAATATCCTTTCAACTGATCAATTAGCTGAATAGGAGAGTTAATAGTTATCATACTTTTTGTAACTCTTAACTCAAAGGGGAATAAGATTATTGTTAAACTAATAATTAGAAGAATAATAAAAGCTAAAATAAGTATTAAATAACTGATATTTAACATAACAGAGAGTATAATAGTAATAGCTGTCGTATGGAATAATCCACCGAATATTCCTACACCTTTTGCCAAAAATAATAGATATAAATTGTCATATGCAATAAAAGCTGAAATAAGTAAAATAGTAATAGTTGCTCTTGAATAAAGAATAGATTTGTCTCGTCTTTATGTAATAGCATTAGATAACAGTAATAAAATTAATGAATTTAGTAACATATCAGAATAGAGAGATTCGAACTCCCCCATTTACACCCTCCCGTTTTTTCCTTTTTTTTTAACTACGGAATCTACGATTTGACTAATCAAATCCGTAATTCGTAGATTAAAAAAGGGTGAAAGGTAGTAAACAATTTCCTTAAATTATTAAACCAAAAGGCTTTTGATATCCATTTAAACTAAAAATAGTAGTAATAAGGTGTTTTCTATAAAGAATAGAAGCCTTTAAAATGAATCGAACATTTATCAGAATATTAACAGTATTCCGCTCTACCATTGAGCTATAAAGGCTATTAAAGAATGTAATAAAATATCTAGTCCCCAAGAGGGGCTTTACCCTTGCATTTATTTTTTTTTTTCTAGTAATTTCGAATATTCGAAATTACGTCGAAAAAAAATTAGCCGAAGATTAGGTTATTAAGAATATATAGTTTGTTGTTTAACCCTCCACCATTCCTCAAAACTTAATAATTTTGAGACTTAAACTTTTAAAAGCCAAATTTATGTAATAGCTAATTTGCTAGCTATTCAAATGAAATAAACCCAAGGGAGTAAAACAGGAATCTATAACATTATTTTAATAAAATCTATCTAGAGTTATTAGATGGGTTTTATCCTACTATTGTTCTTATAACTAAAGATAAAAGAGAACTAAACAATAAACTTGTAGTTCAAGAAAAATCTAGGTCTAGTATTGGTTTACTAGTATAATGAACTAACTCTAATAAGAAAATAAAGATAGAAATTTTGGCTATTATAGCTACAAAAGTTGTAACAACGTCAGGACTTCAAAAATGGAATGGTGCAGCGGAAACTTTAAATAAGAATCCTACAGCTATCTATAGTAAAAAAATAGTTAACGATTCAGCTGTGGATAAACTCAGTCAGAAAGAATATAACGCCTTTCATAATCCAACTGGCCAAGAAAAGCAGTACAACTTATGCTAATTACTTGACCAGGAGTGATTAGTACCTCATTACTACCAAACCCTGTGTACACTGTTCATCCCTGTCTTTGAAGTCTTGTTCAGTTAGAAATATCAAAACCAGGTATCTGTTTGATATAAACAGTATTATAAGCCCCACCAGCTACTCTTCCAGCACCTCTTCAATGTTCTCTAGCATCTGGATCTATATATGAAATATCAAGTCTAGAGGTAAAAATAGCGTAATAGGTTTGTTTTATTCTTTGATTTCCACCCAATCTAATATAATCCTCAAAAAATCCCTGTTTAAGGATGTATTTGGACTGATATTAAACCAAAAAAGCTCTTTTAAGTTAATACCGCTAGGATCATTAAAATCTACATATGCATGAATAAATTCCTGAGTAACGGAATCTCAAATAGGTATACACGTTAATTTAATAATATGCCTATCTCTTCTATCCCTTATATGGGCTCTTATGGCTGCCATCATAAGAAGAAAAGTAATTGTTACAGCAACAACCCCATGTGAATTAGTTGGTGGAGCTATAGTAACAGGTTCCGTGCTAAGCATAACAGTACTAAGTAAAACCCCTCTTTCCCTATAACAATGTGTTGCAATATAGTATATTGGAATACCTATACCTAAAGTAATAAAAAAGCTTAATAATTCTTCAGGCGTAAAAATAAATAATGGGGACAATCCCCCTAGTAAAAAATACATAAGACCACCCGATGTAGCGGGTTCTGAG
The DNA here is from genome assembly GCA_026119855.1 of Campanula takesimana. Lineage (NCBI taxonomy): Eukaryota > Viridiplantae > Streptophyta > Magnoliopsida > Asterales > Campanulaceae > Campanula > Campanula takesimana. Next base: position 3,676 of record JAOWBW010002580.1, read on the forward strand.
TCTCTATAGATAGTTGATAATAAATACAGTCCATAACTTTGTAGTTCTATGGATAGGAATATGGATACTAAATCACTAGTAGAAATTAGAAAAACACTTCCTGTAACAATAAATAAGATAATTAATGAGTATTCTATAATTTTAAACTGTTCTCCCATTTTATTTAAAAGTAAGTTCCGTAATAGATTATTTTTGTAAATAAAAATCTAGCCGGGCTGCTATATTCTTTTAATCAAACCTTTCTAGGGTAAAATGAAGTTAATAATAAGATAACGCTAGTTATTAAAAAAATAAAAAGGTGGAAAAAATTCGTAGTAGCTGTCGTATGGAATAATCCACCGAATATTCCTACACCTTTTGCCAAAAATAAAAGATATAAATTGTCATATGCAATAAAAGCTGAAATAAGTAAAATAGTAATAGTTGCTCTTGAATAAAGAATAGATTTGTCTCGTCTTTATGTAATAGCATTAGATAACAGTAATAAAATTAATGAATTTAGTAACATATTAGAATAGAGAGATTCGAACTCCCCCATTTACACCCTCCCGTTTTTTCCTTTTTTTTTTAATTACGGAATCTACGATTTGATTAATCAAATCCGTAATTCGTAGATAAAAAAAGGGTGAAAAGTAGTAAACAATTTCCTTAAATTATTCTGGGAATAGTAATAGTATGAGATGTAGCTATTAACTGATTAGCTTTAGCTAAAGGAGATAAAGTTGCACCAATTTTGGCTTTTTTTAAATTAGATAAAGCTTCAGCACTTAATTTACGAGATTTGAATTTGTCTAATGTTTGTTTAGAATGTTTGAAATTTAAACTAGATCCTGCTTTAGCTAATATGTTATATTCAGGTTTAAATCTATCTATATAGTCTTGTTCTACTTTAATAACATTAGATCTATGACAATACTCTAATATCTCCAGACGAAAGTTATTATATCCATAAACCAATAAAGCATTCTAAATTTTACTATTATAGATATATGCTCTTTTAGTTAGCCTCGGCGTCTTCTTTGCTTACTTTTTGTTAATATATCATGATATATTAACAAAAAGTTAGCAAAGAAGACTGAGTAAAAAAAGAAATATTCCATATTTCTTTTTTTTAAGCGGAGTCGGTAATTTATAGATAAATAACTTGACAAACGTGAGCTTAAATTAGCGGAACTTCCCACATAGCTTTACCATTTATTTTATTAATCCATTTATAAATTCCGCATTTTTGTTGATTGTCTTGTAATATTTTTATTTAGTAATTAATACATCTTCATAGACAATAATACTGCTAGTCCCGGCCCCCTGCAAGGGGGGGGGGGCCGGGGGCTAGAATAATAATTATGAAAATTTACTTTAAAACTGGTCTGTAAAATAATCGGACTTTTGAAATGTAATTTATTTAATATGTTTTTAATCTGTTTTTTGCCATGAGCCAGAGGAGAAAGTCGAATTCTCGTTATTAATGCATGAAATTAATGTTCTACCTATTGAACTACTCGGGCTTTTTTTTTTTAAGTTTTTTACTATTAAAACTATAATACTTTATCATTTTATGATAAAAAAGGTTATAGCATATATAACTATAAAAAGAATAAAATCGATAAAAACAATAAAACTTATAAATACAATAAAATCTATAAAAAATAAAAAATCTATAAAGTAAAACTATGTTAAGTGAAATAGTTAGCACATAAAAGGCTATCGTTTTTCAATCTAAAACCGTAATAACATCTATTTAAGCCTAAAGTATAAAGTAAAAAGAGTAGAGTATATTGGTTGGAGAATATTTATTTTTAGTAGATACAACCAATATCCTATCTAAACCACATAGGTATAAGTATATTTATAGTACATGTAATAGGTATACTGTATTAGTCTATAAACGTGTATAAACGTATATAAACTAATATAGCCCATTAAATAACAACCCTATATATAAAAGGTCCCCCTTACTTTTTTTTTACATATATCATAATATATGTAAAAAAAAAGTAAGGGGGACCAAACAGTATACTGGGAGGATACCCTGACTCGAACAGGGAACTTACTGTGCCACATACAGTTGTTCTGCCAATTGAACTATATCCACCTTTTTTTATGTAGGGGTGATTCGAACACCCATAAGTAAATACCAAAAATTTATGACTTACCATTAGTCTACTACATATTAATAATGATCAACATATTAAAAAATTAAAATATGTAAACTTTATAGAATAATACATTACTATAATATTTATGGGTAATAAGACTCGAACTTATATGAATTAATTTCACCCCGTCCTAAGCGGGACCTGTCTACCAATTTCAGCATACCCATTTTTAGTGCTAAAAAATAAATTTATTTTAGGATACTGTGTAAATAAACCTTAAGATATAAATATTGTATAAGCAATACAAATATAACTTATATAAACACAACTTAAAAGTATAAACACAACTTAAAATAAGTTAATTCACCTTAAATGTATAATACATTTTAAAATAACTAGATACACCTTAAATAACCTAAATTTAGTTGTATTTTCATTAAACATAACTATTAAATAAATAATTATTAAGCTGTATACCATTTTTAATTTATCTTCCTATAATAAACTAAATACTACTTTTTAAATAATATGCTCGATATAAGATTTGAACTTATAGCTAAACATTTTATTTGTTAATGCATTTAATTAAAAATTAGTACATTTAATTTATAACAAACATATAAAATACATTACTATGTATTTATATATAAAAGATAAAAATTATAAATAACCGTATAAATATATTTACCCCTTTTTGTAAAAATAAAAGTAACCTTTATGTGTTCAAGTTTAACGGTGTTCGCCTTATACACTTGTTTGTCGCATCGTGCTTAAACGGAAGATTATACAGTTGGTTTGTATGTGGCTGAACAAGTATAATAACGTAGGAGGTGTTTCTGGACGATTGTTACTGAAAACCTTTAGTAAAGAAGTGTAGAACGGAGGTAGTATAAGGTGTAGGAATAAATATAAGCTTACAAATAGATTCCTCATCAGAATCTGGAACAACGGAGTCCCGAAGCTAAGTGGTATCTGACAAAGTTATTTTTGTTCCCTCGTACAATGAGCCAAGTGTTCCCTTTTACTGTACAGATATACCTTATACCCAATGGTAAATTTGATCGAATGAGCACGAGAGGTTTATCTTCTTCCCTCTTATTTTTTTTTTCGACGCAATTTCTACGAAATTGCTAGAAAAAAAATTACGCAGCTTAAAAAAAAGAAATATGTAATATTTCTTTTTTTTTACTCAGACGCCGAGGAACTTTTTTTTTATATATCATAGATATATAAAAAAAAAGTAAAAGAGAGTAACGGTATACAGAAGACATGATTGGCAAAGTTAAAGTATGAAAGAGATAAGGTGTAGAATTATGAGCTTTGTGCAATAATGCTAATATGACTTCTACTCGGTTCAACGATTGGATGCCTAGTCTAATTGGCAGCATGGTTGCTTTGTTGGCACAGCTAAAAATAACATGGTTGCTTTGTTGGCACAGCTAAAAATTGCCGTCGCCTTGTTGGCGTTTTAAAATATAAGTACCACCCTTTTCTCCCGACTATTTCGTTTTCACCACCCCACCAAGGCATCGCATACCACAACCTACCGTCCACCAGCCATCCTTTCGCCAACCGCTTTTATCAACACACTTCTAATTTTTTTTCTAGTAATTTCATAGAAATTACGTCGAAAAAAAATAAAAACCACCCTTCCACTTACCATACCACACCACTCCCCACATCATCCACACCACAATGGCTACTACTGTACCCTCGACCAATTCCCCTTTTAAAGTCTGGACTACCGAACCTGTCCACCAAAATCTCGACCCGTTTTCTTCCGAACGTCTCATCTTTCGAACTCTCCTCGATTCTGATTTTCCAGCATATCACACGATATTGAGCCAAGAAGACGCCGGGCTATTTGAGAAAATTTAACTTACTTAAATACATTTACCTTTTTAACAGTATACTATATACATCTGCCATACACCCCAATTCTATACACTATTTCAATGAAAACATCTTTTTTAGGTATGCTTCATTATTAAAACTAAAATAACCTATAATACAATATATTAATATATGCCCAAGACAAGATTTGAACTTATAACCTAAACACCTTCAAAGTTTCGCTCTACCAATTGAGCTACCTGGGCTTTTTTTTTATCTTGCATTTTAAAGTTACTCCTATTTATTTACAGCTAATATACTCCATCTATTTTTAAACACAGCTCCCCTCTTTTTATACTTACGAATAGTTCATTAACTAATATTTAAGAAATTGGCAGCTTGTACATTAGAATTAAAAAGTTTTTCTTTACCTGTTTCAAGATCTAATAATTTAACAGGTGAAGATAGACCAGATGAAAAAGACATTTTTAACTTAGACTCTTTACTGTGTTTTCTATTGTTATTACTATTTCTTTCCTTCATTTGTACTATAGTAGAGTAAGAATGCTTAAACCCTACCCTGCGGGTTCCCAGCTTTTTTTTTATTTATATAAAAAACAAAAAAAAGCAGGGAACCTTAAGGGGTTCCCTTACTTTTTGTTGTTTTTTTTTCTTTTGCTCAAGGTTTGTAGTGGATTTAGGCAAAAGAAAACAAAAAGTTACCATCTTAAAAGAAATATTCCATATTTCTTTTTTTTTTATCCAGTCTTCGATTCTTTTTTAAAAAAAACAAAAAAGATGAAGACGCCGGGGCTAACTTTTTTTTTAATATATCATGATATATTAAAAAAAAGTAAAAGGGAAAGGAAGAACCAGCAAACTTAAGTATATTGTAGCTTGGTATTAAAGTATTTAAATAAAATTCTTTCTGAGTAACCTCTTCCAGCTTTTTTTATTTATATAAATAAAAAAAAAGCTGGAAAAATGCTCAAGTATCTCCAACCTCCATACACTTAAATCATACTTTAGTATAACTGAGTATATAATAGACTTATGTTTATATGTTTTAACATAATTAGTATTTAAATAACATTTAACTCTTCTGTTTATAACCGTACTACTTCCTATATAAGGACTACCAGTACGGTATTTATTCACCTGTAAACACCAGACTTACCTTTATTATCCTTTCAAATTTGTACCCTTTTATCTTCAAAGTTATTATACATAAAGAAGTAACTTATAAAGCTTCATTTACCAAATTTAAATTTGAATATAAAAAAGGGGAATAAACTGAAAAATAAACTATAAAAATGTAACATAAGATCGACATAATATTTGAAATTCAATATAAAGTACAACCATTTTTTTTTTCAACATAATCTTATGTATTTTGACATAATAATGAGTGAATAATAATTTGATATTTAATTTTAACGTTGGAGATATTAGGACTCGATCCTAAAATAACGATATGCAAAATCGCAGTTTTACCAATTAAACTATATCCCCTTAAGTTAATACATAAAAATAACTTATAAAGTAAGCCCAAGCGGGGTTTGAACCCGCGCATTTAACAGTGAAAATGTTACGTCTTAACCACTTGACTATTGGGCCTTAGATTTTATATAAATGCTTAAAAACGCAAAATATAAGAGTAAAAAAAAAGTATTTAAATACCATGTAAAAATGACAATATTGTTTATTTATGTTTAATACTTACATCTTTAAAAATAAAAATTTATAAGTAAAAATTTTAGGTAAGCCTGTTTCGCTGGTTTACCTCAGCGCTTAAAAAAAAAAGAAATATGGAATATTTCTTTTTTTTTACTCAGTCTTCTTTTCTTCTTACTTTTTTGTTTGATATATATATCAAAAAGTTAAACAAGACGCCGAGGAACTTTTTTTTAATGATATATTAAAAAAAAGTCAGCCGGTAAGCCTAGTTATAAATTATGCCAATACTACCCTTACTTTTTTTTAATATATCATGATATATGTAAAAAAAGTTAGATCGGGATGTCCCCTAAATATTTTATTTGTTTTGCCAATATTTGCTGGTGACTTAAGCAAATAAAATATTAATAGAGGGGGAGAAAACCCCTTTAGGGACTAGTATTATAATTACATGGGAAAGAATGGTTAATTACTGTCCCCAAAAGGATCCCTAAGGTATACCCGTAGGGTACACTCTGCTTTTACAAGGACTTGTGACCTTACCGTATAAATACAGAGTAGCTTTCACACCATCTTTCTAGACCGGTACAACCGACATAAGATAAACTAAAGCGAAAAGATATTACGCGACAAGAATCATATTAAGTGACAAGAAATCAAAAACCAAACCAACGTATTGGAGATTTTGAAGGTTATTTGGGGCGCCACCCATCAACAATCTCCTACTAACCCACAGGGATACGCTCATGTGTTTCGTTTTTCTAATATGTTGTTTATACTGGTCATGGTGTGTTGGGAGTTTGTTATACCACAGCACCTGTATATATAAGTTACAGAGTGTTAATGTGGTGGTTATTAACCTTTTCTATAAGGCCAGAATGACTTGAACACTCATCTGAGCTGTTATGAGCAGCTTGCTTTGCCTATTAAGCTATAGCCTTTAACTATGCGGACAGAGGACTTGCACCCCTATTTACTGGTCATGAGCCAGGTATGTTACTATTACATCAATCCGCGTTAATTCTTCCCTCCCCTACTTTTTTTTTCATAAATTGTATTATATGAAAAAAAAAGTTAAAGCTGGCGGTTATTTTTTTCGACGTAATTTCGAATATTCGAAATTACTATTCTCTCCCCCTTCAGGGGTCCATCCCCCCCCTTTTGGGGACTAGCAAAAAATTAGCCCTCCAGTCTTGTTTAACTTTTTTTTTGATATATATATCAAACAAAAAAGTAAGAAGAAAAGAAGACTGGGGCTGTTATTTTTTTTTTACATATATCAAGATATATGTAAAAAAAAAATAACTGGGAAAATATCTAAATAGCCCAGTACGAGAATTGCACTCATATCTTCCGATTACAAAACGGGTGCATTACTATTATGCAAACCAGGCTAAATAAAGTATTTTTAATGATAAGTATGTTATTTAGTTAATGATAATAAATTAGTACTTTATACCTAAGAACATCAAAGCCCTTTCAGCCAAAGCCTATAATCCTTTAACCATATTGTTAGAACTAGAGTTAACTGTAGCAGCTACTTTTCTAGCACTAACCCTATGAAAAATTTGGATTCGTAATGTTATACTACGTTTCTAAGAGTATCCTAAGGTAAGCTTCGTGCCTAGATGCATTCAGCACTTATCTTAACTAACATAGCTTTCCTGCCATGCCTATACTATGTATAAATACTTGAGTATAAAAGTATTACCATCTATAGCTCAAATAGGTAATAAATTCACATGAATCTATCTATATTACTCTCCTTCTTCTATAGATACCCAATTTCTACTCATTAAGGAGAACCTATTCTTGCCGTAATTTATCAGGTTAATATTAAGCGCATAAACAACAGGTAAACCATAGGTTACCATACCCAACTCCTTTCGTACGAAGGGGCTATCCTTATTTTACTCCAATTTCCTCTAGAAGATAGAAACCATACTGTCTCACGACGTATTTAACCCAGCTCGTGTAGCTCTTTAATCGACGAACAGTCGTACCCTTCATGATTCCTGCATTCATGTGGATGAGCTAAGCCGACATCGAGGTGCCAAACTGCGCACTCAATTTGTACTCTCTGGCGCAATTAGCCTGTTATCCCCAGCGTAGCTTTTTCAATAATACAAGACCTTTCCTTACTGCGTCTTGCGGTCTTTATGCCCTGCTTACGCAACTGATAGACGTGTATGTCAAACAGTAAAGCAAGATTAAGCCATTAAACTTTGGAAGTATATATCAACATCATTTCTTATAGAGGTATTCTAAAAAAAATAACTAATAGTGTTATAATAATATCTTCTTTTACAATTAGATATTCATTATTAATACTATATATACACCTATTTTCCACATAGGTAAAATCTTACTTATATTAAATTGTTTTAGTTCTAACTTAAATAGAAATATAACTGAATTAGTTATAGATACTTTATAAAAGTAAATATAAAAAATAACAAACTAAATATAGTAATTAAAAAATTAAAATATAAAAGGCAATTATTTAATAAAAGCCCTATATAATTTGCGTATAGCATATTACAAAAATAAATTTGGATACTCCCAGGTACTCTTTATGGGATCTGTGCCCCGCATAAACCATCTGCTAGCCATTGTCTCCTGAGCTTGATATAATCTCCCTCCTTTTATGGATTACATTCAGACGTCAGTTACAATAATGTAACCTATTCTACTGATATAACAACCAGAGTAAAGGTGTTTCAATTTTGTCGCTCAACTACCTTATTCCCTAAAACCTGTTAAATTATACCCTATAACTAGTAACAGTAAAGCTGCATGGGGTCTTCTCGTCTATCTAGAGATAGGCAGTATCTTCACTGCCATTCCAGTTTCACTGAGCCAATCATTGAGACAGCTGTTGCATCGTGAGATCATTCATGCGCGACATCATTTAAATGCCAAGGTATTTCGCTACCTTAGGACCCTCATAGGTAAGGCCGCCATTAAATGGGGGTTCCTTCAAAACCTAGCCTATTTTAGTCGTCTAAGTAAATCCGTTAACCAGCCATCATTGGGCAGATAGCGCACTCTATACATTGATTTACATCTTACGCAAAGTGCTGTGTTTTAATTAAACAGTCGTGCAACACCATTTTATGTCTCCTCTTCCTAAACTGATATTAATCAGTAGGAATGGCACACCTTCTCCCTCAGTTACGGTGTCAATTTGCCGAGTTCCTTAATGATTGTTAGCTCAAACGCCTTCGTATTCTCTACTAGCTTACTTGTGGTAGTTTTTAGGTACGGTTTTATATGTTTAAGGAAGCCTAGTATTATCTCTCTAGTTTATTTACTAGTCCCGAGGGGGACTTACCTTTAGGTCTGGCCCCTGTAGGGGACCATCCAAAAGGATAGTATATTTATCTACATCCTTAGACTATATGCTTTTCCAGAACATTTTACTCAATTTCTTTATGTTGTCACATATAATCTCCTCATCATTTTATCCTTTAGGTTTAATTTAGAGACCGATTAACTTTCCCATAAGCTTAAGGCGAGAGGGCCTTTTAGGGGCATCCTCTTTTTCGTTACTCGTGTCAGCATTCTCACTTGGGATATTTATGGAAACCCGCAATTTAGCGAGCAAATTACAAATGTAATTATGAAAATAGATGTATCCTTCCCCTCTATTAATCCAGTTTTTATAAATTAAAAAAGATTCTAAGGGGTTTATTACCTATTTTTAATCCTATTTACCCAATGTTCCGCTACCCCATAAATAATACTTAAATAATCTTTAAGTATATTAAAATAGGATTTAACCTAATATTATTATTATGGACAAGGTGTCGGTGTTTTGTTTTAGATCCGTTATATCTTCGGCGCTTTTAACTTATAAGGTTAACTAATTAACCGTTTGAACCAGTGCTCTGTTACGAGGTCTTTAAAAAATGGCCGCTTCTAAGCCTATTTCCTGGTTGTATAGTTTAAATACTTCCTTACTTTCACTTAACAAAAACTTTGGAACCTTAAACACTTGTTCTGGGCTGTTTCCCTTTTGACACACAACCTTATCGTTAAATGTCTGATAGTTCAACACTCATCATTGCCCTTCCGAGAGCAAATACTCGCGAATAGAGTCTTCACGACCCCCCCATATGCACAAGGCATTATATACCCTAATAGGATATTAATGCACAAATTGTCCGAGATTACAGTTCTGTACCTGCTATGATGTTATTTAAACTACATACTTACATATGTTTCGCGGAAAACCAGCTATAGTAGTCAGGATTGTCTTTCACTAACTTACCACAGTTCTTTGGATATCTTTACAACGATAACCCATTCGGCCTTTTATAAGCCTGACCATGGTAAGATCACTACTCTTCGGGTCTCTAATTAGATACTAATTCATTACTTAATAATTGGATTATCTAGGCAAATTGATTCTTTTTTTGTGTATTTATATTATTATATTGTCTATCTTGTTGATTTCTATTATCATTTAATATATCACCACGAATCACTACTTGCTTGCATCTAACTAGAACTTGCTGACCCATTATACAAAAGGTACGCTCTCATATGTTTATTAAACTTACCTTGAGCTGCTTATAAGACTACTATTTTACATACTTCCTTCACAGTACTATTCTCTATTTCTTGTATATTATATTAAGGCTTAGAGGAAGGTTCCCCTATATTCAAACAGATTAATCCATTTTACTTTAAGCCTATATCTATTTTCATTCACACTACTAATAGAATCTCGTTTGATTTATTTTCCTGAAGCTAATAAGATACTTCAATTCACTTCGTTTTTTTTATAGAAATTCTTCTACCATTTTCCCTAATAAATGAAAATTACTCCATCATTTTTACGGTACTAATGGTTTAATATACAGCCTTTTATTATTCTATAATAGTCTCTTTATATACTAGCCATAAAATTAATCCTTATAATATGTAACACAAATATATAAGGTAATAAAATTATGAAATAATACATTACATATCAAATACATTACTATATATTTTTATCCCCCCCTATTTTTTTTAGTTATTTCTCTTTTTTTTTTCGACGTAATTTCTATTAAATTACTAGAAAAAAAAAAAAGAGAAATAACGTCAAAAAATTAGGGGGGGGGGAAATAAATGATTTAAAATCCCATTTCGGGTTATTATGATTCGAACATAACAAATCCTCAACCCAAATGAGGCGCCTAACCAACCTGGCTCTAACCCGTTTAGAATGTACAGTGTACTTTAGTAAAGTATAACACAGTTATACTATTTATATAGATATAATATAATGTACTTATATTGTATAACAGATAATCTATTTATAAAAATACAAGATGATATGCTTATATTGTATAACAGATAATTTATTTATAAAAATACAAGATAATATACTCATACTTAATGACAGATAATCTATTTATAAAACAGAGAATCTATCAAAATATAACAGAGAATATCCGATTCGAACGGATGTGATTTTTCAACCAAATAAGTTTCAAGCTTATCACTTTAAGCCACTCAGTCAATTCTCTTTTTTAGTTTGTATTGTTCTATGAACTAAAAGATAAAATAAATTATTCATTCTTATAGTACAGGTATGCACAATTCTATCTTAATTAATAAATGAAATATGTTACATATACTTAAAGTACAAGTGCGTACAAGACTCGAACTTGTAAGAACATGTCCGTAGCATGTCGTTATACCAATTTAACTAACGCACCTTACTGATTCCTCAACGAATTGAACGTCGATCACATCCTTATCAAGAATGCGCTTTACCTATTAAGCTAAGGAACCTTTATTACACATATAATATTTGAAAATTTAAAACAATTAAACCCCGGCGTCTTTTTTGCTTACTTTTTTTTAATATGTCATGATATGTAAAAAAAAAAGAAATATGGAATATTTCTTTTTTTTAAGCGCTTAGATTATTAAATTAAAAATATTAAAACTTATATATCTTTTCATTATATTATAGCAAGAGCATCCAGACTTGAACTGGAAATTTGAAGTTTGAAGCTTCCTATTTTACCAATTAAACTATACTCTTTTTAAAATTATTAATAACACCTTATATAAAATTGAACAATACTTTTTAATAAAATGATGTTTAAAATTAAACTAATGTTGATAACCCCATTTTTGAAATGAATTAGACTCTTTATTGATTTTTTTATTAATCTAAGCGCTTAAAAAAAAAGAAATATTCCATATTTCTTTTTTTTTTACCAAGTCTTGTTTGCTTACTTTTTTTTAATATATCATGATATATTAAAAAAAAGTTAGAAGACGCCGGGGTTTAAAAGATTAGTTATTGTTTTCAATATAATTACCTGTGGAAGACTTAATTTTATAAATATACTACATAAATACACTAAATTCAAAATAATGAAATTATTGTTATTATGTATAACTTATACTATCTGTATAGATGTGTAAATATTCTATGTCTAGATGCGTAAAAACTTTATCCCTTTAGATGTGTAAAACTTTATCCCTTTAGATGTGTAAAAACTTTATCCGTTTAGATGTGTAAAACTTTATCCCTTTAGATGTGTAAAACTTTATCCCTTTAGATGTGTATAAATATTATATCTATATTCGGAAAAGAGTGGATTTGAACCACCAGGTGTTAAACACAATATTTAGCAAATATCTCGCCTTACCTATAGCAACTTTTCCTTTTACCTGCAAGATCATAAAATTTTAATTATAAAAACTTTGACTAGAATTGGGGTTAAATATGGAATAGAAGTTAAACCTATAATGGATGTTGAACATATAAAAGTTAAGTGTAGAATGGATGTTAATAAAGAATTTAACTTAAATACAAACTAGCCCCCTAAAAAAAAATGTTTACATCCTTTCCATGCGGGGTAGGATGTAAAATTTTTTTAACCCCTACGGGGGCCTGGGCGGGGACTTGTCCACGCCTTGGGGCAAGGCTCGGACCCCCCCCTTTGCAGGGGGGGGGGAGGGGAAATATATAATTATAAAATTCATTATAGAGTACGAGTCAGACCGGGCTTGAACCGATATCTACTTTCGTGACAAGAAAGTCCTCTACCATTAAGTTACTGACCCAATACGGCCAACCGAACTCGAATCGGTACAAATCGTTTGGAAGACGAATGGACTAACCAATTATCCTATGGCCGCTTTTTTTGTTTTAATAAAATCCCCTCCCCCCCCCGCAAGCCTGCGGGGGGGGGAGGCGAATTCTTTCTATTTATTAATATTGTTTAATGCATATTCCTATATAAACTGCTCTAACTTTTTAATCTTTTTTCCTCAGCGCTTAAAAAAAAAGAAATATTCCATATTTCTTTTTTTTACTCAGTCTTCGAGACTTTGTCTCTTACTTTTTTTTCATAATCTGCAGTAACATCTATACCTCCTAGCTTTACTACTAAATAGATTCCTTTAATTGGTTGTTTAGAAAGATAGTAATTAAAGTGAGTAGGAGAAATACCCATATAGTTTGAAGCTTTTACGATAGAAGAAACAGCAATAGGAACAATAGCAATAAACCTAAACCTAATAATATTATATGCCTTATATTGAAACTTGGTCGGTAGTTAATAAACCTTACTTTTGAATTGTTTACTATATTTAATCTTACCATGTAGTTAGTAAGGATTTGCACCCTACAACCTAATAACTTTAACTGGATTAGGCATTAAACCTTCATCTAACTATTTATTATAAGCTTTAATAGATTAACTTTCTCTAATTAGAAATATGATATTGCTTAAATAGATGGTATTACTTAAATAAATGAATGGTCTACCATTAACCTATAGCCGTATATATTTTTTAAGATCTAAGGGACTTGAACCCTTATGAGAATGATTAAAAGTCATACGCTTTACCATTAAGCTAAGATCTCTATAAACATATTTACTTACCATTAATAAGTAATAAGAAATAAGTGATTCGAACACTTAACCTGCCGCGTGTAAAACGGATGCTCTACCAATTGAGCTAATTTCTTTTTTTTTATTGTTTAAAAAGTTTCTTTTTTTTTCCAGTTATTTTTTTTTTACATATACCTTTATATATGTAAAAAAAATTACAGCCCCAGTCTTCTTTTCTTCTTACTTTTTGTTTGATATATATATCAAACAAAAAAGTTAAACAAACAGGAAAGACGTAATATTATTTTTAATTTTTTTTTATTTTACATTAGTTTGTGGCTTTAGAGTAATAACTATTGCCCCAACCATCGCTAGTAATAATATAATGGATGTAATTATTAATCATATAGAATAATTACCATACAGTATATTTCCTATACTTGTTATATGAGAAGTTTCTGCTAAATATCCATCTCATGACACAGATGTAACATTAGTTAATTTTTTTTTAATGCTAAAATGGTATAGTAAATTATTAGTCATTACCATATAAGGTAAAACATTATTAACAAAATAATTAAAGAAACTACCTACTAATATAGCTAAAGGTATACTATTAATACTATCTATTAATAGTTCAGATATTCTAACATTTATTAACATTAATATAAATAAAAATAAGATAGATACCGCTCCAACATACACAAGTAAGTAAGATAAACCTATAAAGTTTAATCCTGTTAGAATTAAATAAGCAGATATACATAAAAATAAACCTATTAAAAATAAAACAGATACTATAGGATTTTTACTAATAATAACTAATATACCTAATAAGATAGCAATAATGTACAGTAAATCTAAATTAACTACATTATAACCACTAAATGTCATTTCATTAACTATATACAACATATAAAATTGTTCTTTACCCTTTTCATAACTATTATATGGCTATTATATAAGTAAAAATATGCCTAGTCTATATTACGATTATATAAGTAAAAAGTATACCTAGTCTATATTACTATTATAATAGCCATTAACAAATAACCATATATATAACTATGAGGTATAAACTGCCCTCTATAATTATTTGTAACATTGTTTGAAATAAATCTATTCCCCCTACTTTTTTTTCATATATTGTAATATATGAAAAAAAAAGTTAAAGCTTGCGGGGGGGGGAATAAATAATTAAATGTGTTAAGTAATTAAATTCAAAAAGTAAAAGGCTCTTGGAATTCACTTAAACTGCAAAAATAGTAGGCATAAGTCTTCTATAAATAATGCAAGCCTTTAAAATGAATCAAACATTTATCAGAATATTAACAGTATTCCCCTCTACTAATGATCTATAAAAACTATTAAATAATGTAATATATGTATAAAATTAACTATATAAGAATTATATTTATAACACAATATAAACATTTAATTATATTTTAGGAGACAAGAGATTCGAACTCTTAAAAGCGTAATACTATTGAGTTTACAGCTCAACCCTTCTTACCAATAAAGGAACTCTCCTTTTTTAGTGTAATTACTATATTCTCCGGTGAAGTTCAAATATGTATAACTACACGCTAAAACTATCCAAATATCAGCTACTTATATTTAACACATTTAAGTATGAAAAATTTATAAAAATTTTCAGTATAATTACAAATAAAATATTACAATACTAGTCCCCTCTCCGAGGGTCCTTGACCCTGGGGAGCGGGACAAGGCCCTAAATATTTTTTTGTTTTGCTTAAGTCACCAGCAAATGTTGGCAAAAAAAAATAAAATATTAACCGGCGGGACTAGTATTGCAAGTACATATAAATGGCTGTTTATTACCATAGTGTGCCTTCGTTTTTACAAGGACTTTATATCTTTCCGTACAAATAGAGTAGCATACACCCTGCATCCGAAGACTCCTGTAATTTGTTTCTCCATAGTTAATCATATTTATTTCCGGTTATTTTTTTTTTACATATATCAAGATATATGTAAAAAAAAAATTACAGCCCCAGTCTTTCTTGCTTTGCTTACTTTTTTTTTAATATATCATGATATATTAAAAAAAAAGTTAGAAGACGCCAGGGCTAAACTTTAAAGTCTTAGTGTGGAGGTCTGATGCCTTTTAACTTGACGAGGTTTTTCATGTAGCTTTTATCCGAAGAACGACTTGAACGTTCACGACATAACGTCAACAAAGCTTAAATTTGTCCTGTCTACCAATTCCAGCACTCGGATTTTTACTATCCCAAAGGGATCCCCTTAGGGATACCTTTTCAATGGGTATCCCCCAGCCAAGCAGCCCCAGTCTTTCCAGCTTTTTTTTTAATTTATATAAATTAAAAAAAAGCAGGAAAAGAAGACGCGAGGGCTACTTTTGTTTTTTTTTTTCTTTTGCTCAAGGTTTGTAGTGGATTTAGGCAAAAGAAAACAAAAAGTTACCATCTTAAAAAAAAGAAATATGGAATATTTCTTTTTTTTTACCAAGTGTTCTAAGCGCTTAAAAAAAAAGAAATATGGAATATTTCTTTTTTTTTTTACCCAGTCTTGTTTGCTTACTTTTTTTTTTTTCTAGGCCCCCCTCTCTCCAGCTTTTTTTTATTTATATATATTAAAAAAAAGCTGGAGAGAGGGGGTCCAAACAGTAATTTAATAGAAATTACGTCGAAAAAAAAACAAACGAAATAACTAAAAAAAATAAGGGGATAGAATATTGATAAAATAAAACAATATCGGTAAAAATTATAAACCAAAAAATAACTATGCTAATTCAATTTTTATATAAACCTATCCTTATGTCTGGTTATTTTTTTTGATTCATTTATCATTGAATCAAAAAAAAATTACCGGCCTAAATGCCAGCCCCACCAGCATTCAAAATTCAAAATGCCTACTAGATAACCATATAAACTTTATATGAGCCTGTTTATGGATTTGAACCATATAAATAACTAACAATTTATGCTACTTGCACAGATGTTTATGGATTGAACCATATAAATTGATAATAATTTATGCTCCTTGCACAGACTTTTTTTTGGGTGTATCGTTAATATTCATTTATCCCGGGCTAGTTCCCCAACCCGAACCGTATTTCGACTTAACACCAATTAGAGTCACGCATACGAAGATATTTCTGCCAAAAGATCTAAACCTGTACATTTAGACTAGCAATCCGCAGCCACCAAACTTATTGCACATACTCCTTTCAGCGCCTGACGAGTGGTTAGTACCTATCTGAGATAAAATTCACCGTGATGTGATTACTCACGATTACTAGTAATTCCTTTTTCATGCAGTCGAATTTCAGACTACAATCCATACTTTATCCTATTTTAGGGATTAGCTCCAATTCGCATTATTGCATCCCTTTGTAAAGGCACATGTGGCACGTCTATAGCCCACAATATTAAGGCCATGATGACTTGTCTTAGTCCCTATTATCACATCCAATTGTAAGCGGAGAGCTGCTTTATTGTAATAAATAAAACAAGGGTTTACGTTAATTTAATGGACCTAACCAAATCTCACGACATTAACTGAAGACAGCCATGCAACGCATGTGGTCTAAAAATTCAAAAAAAATATTTTAGGTCATTCAAATTGTGGTAAGGTTATTCGCGGATCATCGAATTAAATAACATACTTCACTACTGGTTTCAGAAACGGTCTAATGATTTCAGTTCCTGCGTTGCCACATTACTCTTGAGGTGGAGTGCTTCCACTTTCATTTATAGTTCCGCCTTAAAGCCAACCTATGGCACTCATCATTGTCTGCCCAGGTTACGGGGGTATCTAATCCTCTTCACTCTCTGAGCCTTCGTCCCTCAACGTCAGTTATAGCACATTGCTGTTTTCCTCTTTTTTTATATAAGATCTATCTTTTATAAGAGAAATTTCTTCTAATTTAGAAATAGCAAGTACATGTACATAGAGGTTTGCCTTCGCCGTTATCAGTCCTATTGGTATTAACAAATTTCATCTTTCCTCCAACAATTCCGACATATTCCTCTCACATATCAAACTCAAGTGTACCAGGTACTTATTTAAGCCATTGCACACCGTCTAGGTACCCTATATACCTGTTAAAGATGAATAACACTCGTCTCCCTTGTCTTACCGCGACTGCTGGCACAAGATTTGGTCGAGACCTATGGATATAAAGTTTTCATAATAAGCTTTATCCAGAACTTTATAAGACCTAGTCAAGCAAGTTAATAAACTTATTATATTAACTCTCATTCCTGCAAGTTGCTGGTTCAGCCGTTAGGCCATTGACCAAAATTCCTCACTGCTGTACTACACGCACTGGGGTTTTTTCAGACCCAGTGTGGTCAATAGACCTCTCAGTCTTGACTACGGACACAAGCTAAATATGCCATTACCATACTTACTACTTATCCGATGGTTATTAATAATCAACTAAGAGCGAAATACTATTTCTTTTAAACACATTTATTCTTAATATTATTAACCTTTATATCTAAACTTTTCAATATAATCGACCACTGGGTGATTAGATCTAGTATTAATAAATAATAATAAATGGTTATTATAAGGGATTTATTTTGCCTTACTCTTAGGTAGCCATAATACCACTTACTCACCTGTACACCACTTCAATATACATAATTTATACAAATTAAATATTGACGTTCGATTAGCATGTGTCAAGCATTTACATAGCGTTCACTCAGAGCCATCATCAAACTCAAATAAAAATAAAAAATGTAAAGTACTATATATTAACTAAATACTACCCCGTTATTTTTTTTTAGTTATTTCGTTTGTTTTTTTTTTCGACGTAATTTCTATGAAATTACTAGAAAAAAAAAGAGAAATAACGTCAAAAAAAATTAGGGGGATACCCTTTGAAAAGGTATCCCTAAGGGGATCCCTTCGGGGATAGTAAATTAAAATCTATTCGTTCTAACTATCTTTCTTATCTAAGACTCGAACTTAGATTAGGATATTAGGAATATCTTGTTCTACCATTAAACTAATAAGAATTTTTTTTTATAAGATAAACTAGCTATACCATTAAATGAATAGCTATTACTATAGAAATCGTTATTCTTATCTAAGATTCGAACTTAGATTCAGATATTAGAAGTATCTTGTTCTACCATTAAACTAATAAGAATCTTTCTTATTAATTATCTCATAAAAGTATTATAATATGTAAATGTAAAATAGTTTATTTAAAATCCTCTATCTTTTCACCCAGCGCTTAAAAAAAAAGAAATTATTTCTTTTTTTTTTACCCAGTCTTCTTCTTACTTTTTTTTTGATATATATATCAAAAAAAAAGTTAAGACTGGAAGGTTAATTTTTTTTCTAGTAATTTCATAGAAATTATGTCGAAAATAAAAGGGATAGTAATTTCGAATATTCTAAATTACGTCGAAAAAATAACCGCAAGCTTTAACTTTTTTTTTCATATATCACAATATATGAAAAAAAAAAGTAGGGGAGAGAGAAATAAAATGATAAAAAGGGTTATATATTTTCATAACTATTCACTTGGGTTTTGTTTTGGAGCATACCCATAACATTACTATTAAATTCTATATAGTGCATATAATTTTTGTTTATTATGTTATATAACTATTAAACCATTCATTCGGGTTTTGTTTTAGAGTATACCCATAACATTACTATTAAATTCTATATAGTGCATATAATTTTTGTTTATTATGTTATATAACTATTAAACCATTCATTCGGGTTTTGTTTTAGAGTATACCCATTACATTACTATTAAATTCTATATAATTCCATGGGTGGACTTCCTGAACATGGGCACGCCACCATCACCTACGGGATCACCCTTATTCGTCACATGAGCAAGCACAACCCACCAAGCCACCACAGCATCATAAGACACAGCACAATACCAGCACATTCACCAATCAGCACAATAACAATACCATTATCACGAGAAGCAACATCTGTCACATAATTACAGGCATGAGCGGTAAAAGCAGCAGCATGACCAGCAAGAGCAGCAGCACTGCAACATGGTAATATAATATTTTTAGTTATTACATTTTTTTAGGCCCCCCTCTCTCCAGCTTTTTTTTAATTTATATAAATAAAAAAAAAGCTGGAGAGAGGGGGGGTCCAAACCGTTATTTTTTTTTTAAGCGCTGGGGGAAAAAGAGATAGCCTTAGGATATAAAAATATAGTACAGCATTTTTACTTTATAGGTAAACTACTAGTTTAATTATAAAGTAATTAATTTATTTTATATCCATGTGTGACTCTCTAAATTTATAAGTTTTTATAAACGGTTTATAATTTAAAAATGTAAACTATCCCTCTTTTTTTTAGTTATTTCTCTTTTTTTTCTAGTAATTTCATAGAAATTACGTCGAAAAAAAAAAACAAACGAAATAACGTCAATAAAAGTGTAGTAAAATCAAGTTTTTTAGCAATATATTTTATATGAACAGGATATATACCTACACTTGTTTTTTAGAGAAATGTGACCCTTGCTCCCCTTCTATTAATCACCTTTATGCAAGCAAAGTTATATTATCTAAAAACAATAAATACAATAACCTTACTATAAAGACATCCGGTATTAGTATGTGATTTGAAAGGTGATTTTTATCTTCAAATGCCAAAGATATCGGTGTATTATACCTAATATATGCATTATTTGCAGGATTAATTGGAACTGCTTTTTCTGTTTTAATAAGATTAGAGCTTTCAGGACCTGGTGTTCAGTATATTGCTGATAATCAATTATATAACAGTATTATTACTGCTCATGCTATAATAATGATTTTCTTTATGGTTATGCCAGCTTTAATAGGTGGATTCGGTAACTTTTTATTACCATTAGGATTAGGAGGACCTGATATGGGATTCCCTAGACTTAATAACATAAGTTACTTATTATTAATACCTAGTATTGTACTATTCCTGTTCGCAGGTGGTATAGAAAATGGAGTAGGTACTGGGTGAACTCTTGAAGGAATTAGGGAGTTATTTTATGGTGACATAAAACAAAGTAAACTCTTCTCGATGCGTGAATATCTTCAAGTAAACTATGTAATAATAGGATTACACGTAATACACTACTCATGTCTAATTTTTATAAAAATATTATTAAATAGTACGTATGTAAGAATGTGTATGTCATGGAGACAATGCGCC
The DNA here is from genome assembly GCA_026119855.1 of Campanula takesimana. Taxonomy (NCBI): domain Eukaryota; kingdom Viridiplantae; phylum Streptophyta; class Magnoliopsida; order Asterales; family Campanulaceae; genus Campanula; species Campanula takesimana. Next base: position 24,300 of record JAOWBW010002580.1, read on the forward strand.
TGAATAGTAAATAAACGTCTATTTACTAGTCATCAGAGACTTAACGAAGAGCATCTTAATGACAATTCAAATATGATTTCGCTAAAACAGGGCAAAAACCACCATGCACACATTAAAGATCAATGGGAGCAGTGGTTAGTAGGTTTCACAGATGGGGATGGTAATTTTCATATTTCATATCAAGGAGGTAAATGAGGTTTAAGTTATAAATTAACTCAATCTAGGTATAATTTAAGAGTCTTACACTACATAAAAAAACAACTAGGTGTGGGTTCTATTACCAAAGATGGTACTAAAGGACAATACTTTATAAGGGATAGGAAGATTCTTGAAACCGTTATAATACCTATCTTTGATAAATACCCTCTTTTAACCACTAAATATTTTGACTATGTAAAACTAAAAAAAGCTTTAGTTATATTAAACAACACTAGTCTAAGTAAAGAAGATAAGAATATAAAGCTTTTGGCTATTAAAAACTCTAATGCTAATAGTGATTATATATCTCCAGCTTGAAATAATGCTATTTTACCTTTGACTGATGTAAGCTCTATTAACAATGTAATGAGTAAAAGCTGATTAGTTGGATTTATTGAAGCAGAAGGTAGTTTCTATTTAACAAATAAAGACTCCAATAGAATAGTCCACGGGTTTGGCTTAACTCAAAAACTAGATAAAGTTGTTTTAGATGGAATAGGGATTATGCTTCACATAAGCAACCCTGTTAGGTTCAAAGAGTTACATAATCATTATATATTGGATACGACTAACTCTAGAGCTATTGAAAACATAATACTTTTTTTTAAAGATACTATGAAAGGGGTAAAATCTTTAGAATATAGAATATGGGCTAGATCTTATGTTAAAAATAAAGGTGATTATAATAGATTACTTAATGTAAGAAACATGATAAGGGAATTACGAAAAAATCTGTTAGAAATAAAATAGCTTGTCATATAAGTACAGTCATTAAGATGAAGGTATAGTCCGAACAGTAAAGAGATTTACTGCGTGTAACGATAGTTTTACAGGTTTATTGTTTTATTGTATTAATTTACAGTAAGAAAGTTAAATCCTTAAAATGAGGTTACCAACACAATTGTTACCCTCCATTATCAGGTATACAAAGTCATAGTGGTCCAAGTGTGGACTTAGCTATCTTTGGATTACATCTTTCTGGTATAAGTTCTCTACTAGGAGCTATGAATTTAGGATTAAATGTATTTCTTACATATTTAAGATATTCAACAAGCTTTCAATTAACAGTTAATAAATGTTACTTTAGTAGCAATAAACCAAAATATATGTTTAAAAACAACTCTGAAAAAGATAATAATTATGGTGAGGATAACAATGGAAAAGACAATAACTCTAAAAAAAAGGGTTCTCCTGAAAACAATGATAAACCTAAATTGGATAATCGTTGAAAAGAGATATTGGGTAGAACAGGCCCTAATAAACATGCACATGTAATAGCTGTGGAGCAAATTAATCGCGGTGGAATTGTGACTGCTGAAAAAATTAATGAAATTTTAGCTTACTGTAATATTAAAATTACAGAACAAGAATTAAAATCTTTAATTGATACTGCAAGTTTTACTTTAACTAATTTAGATCAAAAAAGTATAACTAAGGATGTTCTTAAAGATAAACTTGGTTTACCTAATCCCTGCGGGATTCCCCTTAGGGAACCCTGAAGGGATTCCCCGCAGGGGAATAGTAAACAAAGAATTCCTGGTATATATATCTTTACACATACTACTACAGGTAGAAAATATGTAGGTTCATCATCACAGCTGGCTTTTAGATTAAATGGTTATATTAATTTGTCTCATAGAAAGAGTGGTTTATTAATCCCTTTATTACATAAAGAAGGATTGAAAAACTTCTCTTTACAAGTTTTTCCTTTTTACCATAATTACATTAAAGGGTCAGAAATTGCATTAGAACAATATTATTTGTTAGACTCTAGTTTCACATTAAATACCATAAGAGTTGCAAATAATCCTAGCGGGTCAAACTCAAAGAGTTTATATATGTATAACAGAGATATGAGTATATTATATTTTTTTTCAACAAAACAAGTAGATTTTATTAGAAAATTAAATGTTCATCATATTACATTTTCTAAACATTTAAAAAAGGGTACTTTTTATTTAGATAAGTATCTTTTTTCAAGTGAACCGGTGTTAACTGCTAAAGTTAAAGATATGTCTGATTTAGATTTAGCTTTAATGCTGGAAAAGGACAGAGTTAAATACAATAAAAATAAATCTCTTAATAGTTTATCTTCGGCGAAGCCGAAGATTAACATGTGTGGATAATTTAGAAAACATTATTGTGTTACCTAGTCCCCCCTTCCCCCCCCCCCCCGCAAACTTGCGGGGGGGGAAGGGAAGTTTAGGTAAATGTGTGGAATATTTACATAACAAAGGTTTATCTGCTTCTCAAGTAACATTAGTTAAACACATTGATTTAGGTAAAGCATATAAAGGATATTTATGTGAATATGTGTAAGAAAATACGTTGTAATGGGATTCATATAAAATTTTTAACTGTATGCTGGGATAGCTCAGTGTTTATAAGTACTTAATAGTAAAAATCTTGTAAGCTATGCTTAATCAGCAGGAAACAAAAGTAATTTTTATTATGATTAGATTCCTCAGAGACTACACGTTAAAGACCGTATATTAATACGCTTAAGATATAGTCCACAAATAGTTACTATTTTAACTATTTTTAGTCATGACAACTACATTTAATATGAGAAGTCCTGGAATAAGATTACATAAACTAATCTTATTTGCATGAGCAGTTGTTATTACAGCTGTTTTATTATTATTATCATTACCTGTCCTAGCCGGTAAACTAATTCTGCCGGCTCTAAATTTGGCCGTATTCTGGGAACCGTTATACGAAAGTATATCGCAATCAGCAGGTAATCTATTAAGTTTGAACTTTTTAGAGAACCTCAGAGGCTATACGCCAAAATATTTTTGCTGTAGTTTGGAACTTTTGACCTTTCCTTTATGCACAGCTGCTAGATGCATTCATACTGATAACAATAGTAAAAATTTAAATAAATCCCTTTTTAGTTCTTATTTAACTGGGCTTATTGAAGGTGATGGTACAATAATAACACCAAAAACTTTAAGAAGCCCTAAAGGTAAGTTAAATTACCCCGCTCTACAAATAGTTTTTCATTTAAAAGATCTACCTTTAGCTCTACTTGTTCAAAAAGAGTTAGGTGTAGGTTCATTATCTAGAAAGAAAGGGGTAGATGCTTATATATTAACCATAAATAGCTATGAAGGTATATTATTAGTTATTTCATTAATAAATGGAAATATGAGAACACCTAAAATACATAGTCTTAATGCATTAATCGATTTTTTAAATAATACTAAAGGAACCAGTATTGAAAAACATCCTGTATCTAAAGAGTCTTTAGATTCCAATCCATGACTGTCAGGGTTTATAGAAGCAGACGCTTCTTTTCAAGTAAGAACTACTCTTTCAGGTAAATATCCGGCTACGCGGCCCCAGTCTTCTTTGCTTAGCAAAAAAGACGCCGGGGCTAAATTAGAATGTAAATTAGAAATATCTCAAAGACGAGAAGATCACAAAGGATATGATAATTTGGATTTCTTAAGTCATATTGCTGAGTTTTTAGAAACAGAAGTAAAAAAAATAAGATCGGATAAACCAAAACCTGAGTATAGAGTTAGAACTACTAACCTTAAAGGTAATATGAATGCTAAAAATTATCTTTTACAATTTCCTCTATTTGGAACTAAACATTTAGATTCATTAGATTGAATGGAAGTAGTAGACATGTTTGGTAGAAAGGAGCATAATACAGATGAAGGAAAGGAAAAAATAGTAAAGATCAAATCAGGTATGAACAATTTCAGAACAAATTTTACTTGAGATCATTTACAAAACTTCTACAACTTAAAAATATAAGATATGGTCCGATCAAGCACGAGAGTGTTTGCGTACCTACACTAAGTTTTAATAACTTTTTAAGCTTAAAGAACAACACTTTAAGCTATGGGATTTCATCCAGTAGGTCAACAAATTTAACGGGAATTACTATGATATTAACAGATAGAAACTTTAACACATCATTTTTCGAGGTAGCAGGTGGTGGAAAAAAGGGATCGCTGCCACCTAATTCTACTATATGCTGGAATCCCGCTAAAGGTTTAGTACGTTATACGTGAAAATCTAAATTCTTGGGTAATCAGCAGGAAACCTATCCCCTGCGGGGATACCTCAGGTATCCCTAAGGGGATCCCTTTTGGGATAGGTATTTAATGCCTTAGTCGGATCCGACCTTTGGGTTGGATCCCTTACTTTTTTTTTATATATAATGATATATTCTAAAAAGTTAGAAACGATAGGATCCTCAGAGACTACATGTAGAAATAGTTTGTGAACATTTATGATTTACCTTTTGCGAGGTTAAACATACAAAGTTTATATTGTTGCTGTAAACTAGTTCGCATACTATAAGATATAGTCCAACAATGCGGGCGACTTTATTGGATTTAAGCAGCCACTATTTTTTACTTTAGGAGGTTCCTTTTTAAAAACTAATCTAAAGGGTAATTATATTAGTATAATAGCCAAAAGATTATATTCGGACTCCGGAGTAAAAGGGATAAATAATAATGATTCTGGGTTAGAGCCTTTGTTAAAAGATATATTGGTAGGTGTTTTATTGGGGGATGGTTGATTGGAGAAACCTAAAGTTAATGCTAGATTTAGATTTGAACAAAGTGATGAAAGAAAAGATTTCTTTTTTCATTTATATAGTTTTTTTGCGGCAAAGCAGCCCCAGTCTTCATCTTCTAATGAAGATGAAGACGCCGGGCTAATTTTTGTCACAGTGCTCCTAAGTTAAGAAATAGACTTGATAAAAGGACTAAGAAAATTTATTTGACTTGACATTTTTCTACTAAATGTGATCCCCTTTTTACAGAAATTTATAATCTGTTTTATGTGGAGAGAAAAAAGGTAGTTCCTGGTAACATAATAGATTTAATAGGTCCAGCTGGGTTAGCACATTAGATTATGTGTGATGGCTGAAGGCACAATAAGGGGGTAACTCTAGCAACAAATGCTTTTTCGATAGCGGAAAATGAATTACTAATTGAAGCATTAAATACTAAGTTTGAGTTAAATTGTCGTTTAATTAAAGACCACAGCTATCCTTCAATCCATATACCATTTACTAGTTTATCTAAATTACAAAGTTTAGTTGTACCGTACATGCATAATTCATTATTATATAAAATATCTCTTTAGAAAAAAAAGTAGTGACTCTATCCATTTCTAATTAAGGTCTAATTTTAGACTTTTTAAAAATAAGCTCGACATATTGTAATAGGGTGATCCTATATTATACCAACATCTTTTCTCTAAACTAGAATTTGAAGAGTATTTGATATTATTAACCTTATTTATTTTTCCAAACTTTAAACTACAAAACCCTAAGATACCGGGTATTAATTTACTATTACAGAGTTCAAGTCCACAGCCAGATTTAACTAGAACTATTGAGCGGAGGGGTATACATGTTGGTTGGCGTACTCATAAAAATTCGATGACTATAAGTGAACAGTTAAATCATATACAGGCGGACCTGGATTATTATTATGATTTGAGACATACAACGGTTTATTATCATCAACCTATAGAGAGTAAGATTTATTCTCTTCAGAGTGAAATGGAGGCAACAAGAAGACAGCTACCTATTCAACCGCAAACACAGCCGCAAACACAGCCGCAAATACAGCCGCAAATACAGCCGCAAACACAGCCGCAAACACAGCCGCAAACACAGCCGCAAACACAGCCGCAAATACAGCCGCAAAACACAGCCGCAAACACAGCCGCAAACACAGCCGCAAACACAGAGACCCTCAAATCCGATATCTATTCAATCGTTACTTAATCACGAAAGTGTAGTTCTTTTTATAACTACTAGTCGTTTAACAGTGTCTTCATTTGTTAGAAGTATGATAATGAATTTAAGACCATTCTTCAGTGCAATAATGCCTTTAGTCTTATCTGCTTTAGTTATTATTAGTACACCTTTCATTATAGAGATTTATACTATGTTAATTAATATAGTAAGTGAGCATATTATGTTAACTATTAGTATGTTATTTTCAGTTCTATACTTTTTAATTAGATTATTACTTATGATACGTAGAGCTAAAAACTCTGCTGTTCTATATGATAGATTCTTTAATTTTGCAGCTAATCATTATTCATCTGGAATACTATACTTTTTTATCTTGTTACTAAGTGTAGGATTAGTCTACTGTTGTGTTTGTGATTGCAATTGTGTTTGTGGTTGCACTATTAGTTGTGATGCACCTAGAGCTTGAGGATTATATTTTCAAGATAGTGCTGTATCATTTAATAGTTGTTTTTGTTTTATTGCATTTCATTAGAAATACAATACTCATTTGCCAAATAATAAAATTCCTTCAGAAAACTTTTTAACTTGATTAGTAGGTTTCACTGAAGGAGAAGGTTGTTTTACTTGTTCAATTGGTGAAAAAAGAGGATTTAGTTTCAACTTTAATATTTCTCAAAAGTGAGAAATAAATCTAACAGTATTAGAGCATTTCAGTGTATTATTTAAAAATGGGATTGTTTCTAGACATTAAGAAGAGAATACTTATGAATTTAGATTAGGTGGAATAAACAATTGTAAACATGTCCTCCCTTTTTTGGATAAATATATATTATATACTAAAAAGTCTTTATCCTATAAAGTATGAAAAGATATAATAATCTTGTTAATAAAGATCATTTAGATGAGTCAAAAAGACAAGAAATGTTTTAAAGAGCTAAGATGATGAATAAATCAAATAATACAAATTCAAAATACTAGGGAAAAAAAGTCCAGGTTTAACGTGCAAGTTATGAAACTACAAAGACAGATGTAAATAGAGATAAGATCTGATATAGTGAATATTCTTATATTAATATACCTGGACTTAGTTAATATATATAAGTATTACTTGCAACTCTTAAGTTTAAAGGTTATATTCTTTTATATAAAACTTTAAATGTATTTTATAAATACAAGGAAAAGTAATAAAAATATTAGCGATGCTAGTGCTATACGGTCAATAAGTTCCTCATTTAAAGACCGTCGGTTATTTAAGTGATCGCTACAGACTGGTTCACTGGTGGGTATCTGAAATGATGCTTAATGTACAGTCGGTTTCTTCTATCATAGATGTATGATACACAAGCCCGGAGTTTAGACTACCGGTACCTGAATTTAATAAGAGGCTTTTTAAAAGATAAGTTAAATTTGAAGAAACGGATTCTTTGGACATCCAGAGGTCTACATTTTAATTATACCTGGTTTTGGTATAATTAGTACAACTATTTCAGCGAACTCTAACAAAAGCGTTTTCGGATACCTTGGTATGGTCTACGCTATGTGTTCAATTGGTATTTTAGGGTTTGTAGTTTGAAGTCACCACATGTATACAGTAGGTCTTGATGTAGATACAAGAGCGTATTTCACAGCTGCTACGTTAATTATTGCAGTTCCAACTGGAATTAAAATATTCTCCTGATTAGCAACTTGTTATGGTGGTTCTTTACACTTTATACCATCATTACTATTTGCACTAGGTTTTGTATTTATGTTTACTATTGGAGGGTTATATAACAACCTGATAGCTCTCCCTCTATTTTTAGATTTCACTACTATATGCTGGGAACTTCTGACAATTACGCTACTAGAGTTTTATTTAATCTCAGTTAAAAAGCATAATTTTGAACAACCAGCAGGAAACCAACGGATATTTTACAAGAATATTCACATGGGTTCCTCAGAGACTACACGTAGCGCTCGGAGTTCATTCCGAGAAAATATAGTCCAAGTAAAAAAATGTTCATTAATCTTTAATTCTCTAATCTCTGTTACCACACAACCCTCGTTAGTATACAAAACCATAACTCGATCTTACTCTTATTTGAGTAATAAGCAGAATAACAAGGTAGGTAACCAAGATAATACTCTAAATTTAGAGGCTGTAAAAGTTTATAATAATCTAAAGGAAGATAGGGTTAATATACTAAAAGAACAAAGAGATAAATCCGGTGTTTACTGTTTAATAAACAAAATAAATGGGCACTCTTACGTTGGAAGTTCTATTAAATTAGATTCCAGAATGAGGAATTACCTTAATAAGGCTTTTTTAAAAAGTAAACAAAATGCTAATATGCCTATTACCAGATCTTTACTTAAGTACGATTATTCAAATTTTTCTCTCTTAATTTTAGAATATGTTGAAGCCGAATTTTTAACTTCTAGAGAAACTTTTTATATCGCAAATATTATACCTTATTACAATGTTTTAAAGCAAGGTTTTTCTTCTTTAGGTTATATACATACTGAAGAAACCAAAAAGTTACTATCTGAGTTAGCTAAGAATAGAACACATAGTGATAATACTAAAGGCTTAATAGCAAGGGCTGTAACAGGTGAAAATAATCCTTTTTATAATAAAAATCATTCTATTGAAAGTAAGATAAGGATTATTGAAGCTAAATCAGCTTATTCTGTTTATGTTTACAACTCATTTAAAGAGTTATTAGTTATTTTTCCTTCAGTTACAACTCTAGCTAAGTTAATTAAATCAAATCATTCAACATTGGTTGATAGTATAAAAGAACAAAAATTATTTAGAGGAGAATGATACCTAGTAAATATACCTTATAATATCTCAGATACACCTTTAATTTCTCATTGACACTCAAAAGAATCTGAACAGTTAGTAGAAGAAATTAATAAGAGTAGTCATATTAAAAAAGCAGTATTTGTATATGATATAAATAAAATTTTTATTGGAAAATATGAGGGTGTAATGGATGCTCAAAGAGCCTTAAAGGTATCACACAGTATTATTAAAAATAACGCTAAAGTAGGTGGTACTTATAAAGAGTATATATTTAGTTATGAAAGATTAGTAGATTAATGAATATTTTTTTCGTATCGGGAGTAGTTTTAGCGAACGCATCACTTGATATTGCCTTCCACGATACTTACTACGTAGTTGCTCAATTGGGCCTTAATAATCTTTTAGATTGTTTCGCATTTGGCTATATGCTGGAAACCATGTTTCTAGGTTGTTGTCTACTATGTATATTATATTATTATCTTTTTAAAATAGATGCCCATAGAAACCTTAAATTTCTAACTGTATATAGTGAAAATGATAACAAACCTGTGTTTTTAAAAAATACGGACATACAATCAGCAGAAAACTGTAAAGGATTCTCAGAGACTACACGCCAAATATCTGATTTAAAAGGTGAAGACCTTTCAAAAAAAGAGTTTTTTAAATGACTAGCTGGTGTTATAGACGGAGATGGTAACTTTGATATTAGAAAAATTCATTCTAAGTTAGTTTTAAAGACTATTAGAATTAAATTGCATAACAGAGATATCAGAATATTAACTTATATTCAAAATATTTTACATTTAGGTAGAATTAGATCTGATAAGAATAAACCACACTCCCTCTGAATTATAAGTAAAAAAGAGGAAATGTTATTCTTAATTAATAATATTAATGGTTTAATTAGACTTAAAGTAGTAGGATTAAAAAAATCTTGCGATTATTTAGGCATAGATTATAAAGAAGCAAATTACAATATTGAACCAAACGACCCGTATTTAGCAGGGTTAGTTGACACAGATGGTACTGTTGTATATAACTATGCTGGAAATAGAATCGAATGTAACTTAGAATTTGAAAATAACGAGTTTAGTAGTAAACTAAATTTAGACAATGTTATACCGAATTATACACCCGCTGTTCTAGTTAGAAAATCTCATAACTCTATATCATATAAATACCAAAATGTAAAAGGTATGGTATTCTTATACGAATATTTCATGAAAAATAGATTATACTCAGATTTTAAATTCTATAGAATATCAAAAATTAAAAAATTTATTGAAATAAGAGAATTTAAAAATGAACCTAAAGAAAGTTTAGAGTTTAAAATATATTCTGAATTTATATTAGATTGAATTCAATATAAGAATCCTTTATGACAAAGAGTACCTTTTGTAAAAAAAATCAGATAATGATATAGTCCAACATTTAAAAAGTATAGATTCAATTCTATCTAGATTTTTTAAGTTGCATTTCCACTACGTTTTAAGTATGGGTGCTGTATTTGCCTTATTTAGTGGATGATATTTCTGAATTCCTAAAATTTTAGGATTAGATTATAACTTACTTTACTCTAAAGCTCATTTCTGAGTTTTATTCACCGGGGTTAATTTAACTTTTTTCCCTCAACATTTCTTAGGTCTACAAGGTATGCCACGTAGAATTAGTGATTATCCTGATGCTTTTACAGGTTGAAACTTTATTAGTAGTATTGGTTCTATAATCTCTGTAGCTGCTACAGCATTATTCTTACATATTGTATACTTACAACTTGTTAAAGGTAAAGCTATCTTTGGATACCCTTGAGCCGTTCCTCAATTATTTAGTGATTACTTACGTATACTTAAAGATAAATGTGCTCCAGGATTAGAATGAGCATTACATAGCCCACCTAAACCTCACGCATTCACTAGCTTACCATTACAAAGTAGTGGTATACTAAGTACTCTTTTTATAGGAATAAGCTTTTTATTTACTATATCAAACGAATTTATATGTGATGCACCTAGAGCTTGAGGACTTTACTTCCAAGATAGTGCTAGTCCACAAATGGAAGCGCTAGTAGAACTACATGATAACATTATGTACTACTTAGTTGCAATTTTATTTGCTGTAGGTTGAATACAAGGAGCTATTATTAGAAACTTTGATAGTTCTAGATCACCTATAAGTAACAAATATCTTAATCATGGTAAAAGTGTGCCTGCTCAAAAGTGTTCTAAGATTAAATTAAACAGCTTATTAAATTTCAATAAATTTTCTGTACGCAACCCCATTTTTTTTTTTAAAAAAAAAATTGTGCTTGTGCGAACTTATTCTACTTGTATCTCTAAAGATGACAGTTATTCTAGTAATGGCCATATTACTCCTTCTGTAGTCTATGAAGATGCTTATTCTATGAAAAAGGCAATCTTAAAGGAAAACAAAGGTAAAGCTGGGATTTACATGTTAACTAATAAACTCACTGGTGATATTTACGTAGGACAATCTATTGATCTCCGTAAAAGATTCATTAAATATTTTAGCTTGAGCTATATAACTAGTCGGAAAGAGCTTATAATAAGTAGAGCCTTAATTAAATATGGGTATTCCAATTTTTCTGTAACTATTTTAGAGTATTGTATTGAATCTGAATTAGATGTCAAAGAACAATACTACTTTGATAAATTAAATCCTCAGTATAATATTCAAAAAATAGCGGGTGGTAGTTCTAAAGGCTTAAAATTGTCTGAGGAAACTAAATCCAAAATCAGTAAATCCCTAAAAGGGGTATATGCTGGAGAAAAGGCTTATTGGTATGGTCGCTCTATGAGTGAAGAAACTAAAAAACTTATGAGTTTAAAAAAAATAGGTGAACTTAATCATATATACGGAAAATCTCATAGCGAACAATCTAGAGAGCTAATTAGACAAAAAGCTTTAGGTAGAAAAGTTTCTGAAGAAACTAAATTGCTAATGAGCACAAAACGTGGAAATCCTGTAAATATATACGAAAAATGTTCATCTGAAGGATTTGAGTTAATAGGAAGTTTTGTTTCAGCTAGAAGAGCTGGTAAATTCTTAGATATAAGTGGAAGCACTGTTGTAAGATATATGAAATCAGGGGCGATATTTAAAGACAGATATAAATTTTCGTCCAAATAATAAGCAATAAACTTAGAAAAACTATGAGTTTAATTTAACTGAATGCTGGAAGGTTCTAAAGCCTTTGATACTATAATTATATTCCCTGTATACAACGGGAGCCTTAGGGACCTAGAGTATTATAGCGGGTAGGATTCATAATTATAAGTGATAACTCTTCTCCTACGGAGGGCTACGCGCTAGCGCTACGCCCAAATTAGGCGACCCCCTACCATGCAATGTAATGATGGTAGTCGGGAAAGGATGTAACAATGAATAACCAAGCAGGAAACCAAAATAATATTTATTTATATTATGAGTAGGTAATCCCCAGAGACTAAACGTTAAATATCCTGTTGATTAACTGGATAATTATATAGTCCATTTATTTTGACACTAATCGAACTTGTATGAACAATTACTCCTGCTTTAATCTTAGTATTAATCGCTTTCCCTAGTTTCAAACTATTATACTTAATGGATGAAGTTACTGATCCTTCATTATCTGTATTGGCAGAGGGTCACCAATGATACTGAAGTTATGAATATCCAGATTTCCTAAATAGTGATGGAGATTTTGTTGAGTTTGATTCTTACTTAGTTCCTGAGTCTGATTTAGAAGATGGAGCTTTAAGAATGTTAGAAGTAGATAACAGAGTAATTCTTCCTGAAATTACACATACTAGATTTATTCTTACTGCAGCAGATGTTATCCACTCATTCGCCATACCTGCATTAGGAGTAAAGTGTGATGCATATCCAGGTAGATTAAATCAATTTTCTGTTTTAATTAACAGATTAGGAACATTCTATGGTCTGAACAATGGCCAAAACTGTAGTGAACCTACGGTTATAAATCATCAAATTGACGGGAAAGCCCTAAAGGAATCTTAACTAAGTAAGTATGGTAACATAACTTATGGCACAGGTAATGACTCGTGGTACAGTAAAATCAAGATTTATTATTCAATGGGCAATCCGCAGCCAAGTACCAAGTATAAAATATTTGGTATGCAGTTCATCGACTAAACGGTGGTTGGTGTTATTAGTAATAATAACGCTTAAGATATAGTCAGTCCCCTCCTGAAAAGGTGCAGAAAAATATAAGTATTCTTTATATTTTTTGTTAAATAGATATATTCATTTGGTTGATTATATTTAGGGATTTCTACGATAGTTTGCTAAACTATTTTAATGTAAAAATAAATATTTATACAAAAAAGTAAAGCACTTGTCATTATTGTAGTGTTTGCATTATACAATTAGTAGAAGTGTTTTTAATAAGCACTACACATTTGATAAACGTATTGGTTCAATAGCTGTTATATCTCTAACTATCCCTGCGGGATGGTCCCCTAGTTTTTTTTTAGTAATTTCTCCAAGAAATTACGTCAAAAAAAACAAAGGGGGGCCAGACCAAAGGGTCAGTCCCCTTTTGGGGACTAGAAATTATAGTGCAACTAGATCTTTTAATTCAATAAGACCTTTGGCAAATAATCCAGAGTCTTTAGCGTTAGATCATATCAATAGTGAAAAACCAACTAATTCATCCATTATTAATAAAATATTATTAAATCAAAATTTATCCATTACTGACTCTAAATTAGAAGAATTATTAAAAGTTAAAGGTGTTGAATGGGATCTTCCTATATCTACACCGGAAAATAAACAACTTTTAGCTGAGTTAACAGGTAAATCTAAATATAAAGGTTTCTCGGGTGTATATATCTTTATACATAAAAATACAGGCCATAAATACGTAGGTTCATCTAATTTATTAAGACGTAGAATGGATTATTATTTTAAAGGTGATTTCCCTTTAAGTGGTAAATTTTTACCTTTACTTCACAAAGAAGGGCTAAGAGCTTTTAAATTAATAATATTTAAATTAGATTGTACTATATTTAGTTATAAAGACTTTTTAATCTTAGAACAGTATTATTTATTAAATAAAGAGTTTAACTTGAATACATTAAGAGTTGTTAACGCAGGATCTTCAAAAGGTGATCCTGTATATGTTTATGATTTAACTTGTAGTACTCTTTATTATCATGCGAAATCTAAGATTGAACTAAAAAGAGTATTAAAAATACACACTGAAACTAGTAAAAAGTTTGTAGATTCTAAAAAACCATATCTTAATAAATTCTTACTATTAAGCTATTATATACCTACTGCTTTAACAAGCAATATTTCGGTGGATAAATTAGTAGAGATTATGCAAAAAGAAAGACAAGATATATATATATTAGGAACTCGTAGAAGTATATCAGTAGAATTAGAAATTAAAGAAGGAAATGCCTTTGTAAATTCAGATTCTATAGGCCAAACTTTAAATTTCGATTCGTTAACATCTTGTATTGAATACTTAAGAGAATTAGGTTTAACGATTAAAAGAGCCACTCTTACTAAATATATAAAAAATGAAAAAGTGTTTCATAATTTCTTATGTAAATATTCAGATAATATTTTACCGGATTATTTTTCAGAAGTAGGATTAATCATTGATGAATATAAAAAATTAAAAGTAGATGCAGACTTAGATACCTTAAAAGTGAATAGAAAAAATAAACCTATATTAGTGAAAGGAGAAAATTTTGAGAAAGAATTTGAAAGTATTACGGATACAATTAAATACTTTGGTACTTTAAATATCAAGTTAGATAGGAAAGCTTTATATCTTCATTTAAAAGATGGTAAAATATATAAAGACTATTATTTTTCTCGTAAATAACTAGATAATTGTTGTTAAATATATCATATTTTCTTTTACTGGTCTAGTAATAAATATTTATCCATTACATTAAATAAACGTAGAGATAACCCGCAATGTTCAGAAATTTGTGGTATCCTTCATTCTAGTATGCCAATTGTCGTTGAATCAGTTTCACTAGAAAAATTCTTATCTTGATTACAAGAACAATAATGATAACAGAAAAAACTAAGTTATCTACTGTGTGATGTAACAAGTCTTTTCAGTTAACTGCTTCACTTTTACATTCTTCTTCCTCTCTTTCTTTTTCGGATTGTAACAGTAAGCGTCCTTATGGGACTTATCCTCCTTTTCAACTTTTCGAAAGCTATGTGGGAATTACGGGCCGTGATGTATTAAATAAAATACTAGCTAATCAACAAGTTTCCATTAGCCAAGAGGATCTTGATAAGTTAAAGGGTATTCCTGGCGTAAAATTTTACTTACCTCTTAATGACGAAACATTATTTGAGTTTGTAAATTTAGTTGGAAAACAAAGATCTCAAAAAAACGGGGTTTATTTCATTTGAATAGCTAGCAAATTAGCTATTACATAAATTTGGCTTTTAAAAGTTTAAGTCTCAAAATTATTAAGTTTTGAGGGGGATGGTGGAGGGTTAAACAACAAACTATGTTTAATAATATTTGTGCAAGGGTTTTTAGGTTTAAACCAGGAGCACACAGTTCTATGCCTATTGTTGTAGAATCAGTATCCTTAGAGAAAAATATTACATTAAGGTGCTTAAACCTCAGTATAATCTGAAAAGATATGTAGTTACTAGGGATAAGGAGTTTTTTAAAAATAAATTTAAAGTTGAATGGGTAATACCTGTTAAAATTAGAAATTTGCTAGGTAAATGTTTAGATCCTAAAGCTTTACACTATAATTTATGTTATTTTACGTTTTTACCGAATAAACGTATTTTCTATTTTAAGGCTTTGACACCTAAAGGTTTTATTATATGCAAATCATCTGGATGATTTGAAGGTGAAATACAAAGAAGGAGGGATATGATATTTTAACAACAGTTAAGGATTTTACAACTAAAGAGATAGTTGACAATAACCTTAAGAAGATTATCGACCTAAAGATGTTAAAAGAATTTTATCAAGATAAGAGCGCCAGATATGTTAATATTAACTTAAAGAAGAAAGTTGAGGTATTAAAGAAAAAAGCGGAAGAAGAAGCAAAGAAAGAAGGAAAGTAAAGACTCTTGGTGGAACTAAATATAAAGTGGTCTTCGCTAGATACTCGAACAAGTAGATTAGGGTTTGATATCCCAATATGTCTAATGATTCGATTGTTTTCTACACGTTACTATAAAGTAACAGGACGATATTCTTATTAATTGTGTAATTGATAAGGATTGACTCTTAAAAGCGAATACAAAAAAAAATAAGGGGTTTATGGTATATTTGGAAAGTATCTTTCTGAATAACAGGTTTAACCCTGTTGACCCCACTACATAGGTATCTTTATGTATATGTTCACATGTAGTATAAATACCAAATCCCTTTAGTTATAAAAATAATTGAATTAGATGGCAAATTTTCAAGAATTAAGATAGAAGGAAGGCTGACACCCTACCCTTTTAATCCCCAGAGATCTTTTATCCTTTGTAACTAGAGGACAAGTCTTTCGAAATAAGTATGTAATAGATATGAAACTGTTGATTCATTGCACTTGGCTAATTAAATCATATTATAGAGTGGTTATGTCACAAGTATAGCCGAGCATCTTTAAACGATTACAAAAATATTTTCTGGCACACTATTTTTATATATTTTAGAACTAAAACATAATGTTTGAAGTAATCCCATTTGAGGCCCTTGTATTGTAAAGTTAAAAAGGTTTAAATAACCTATTAACGTTGTTGAGGACCAAAACCCTCAAGCTGCAATATCCGAGTAGTAAGACGAGGTTTTAGCGGGTCATGATAAAATAGCGGAGTTACCTATTGTATATTTATTTTTTTTTTCTTATAGACTCTTTTTAATATAACAATATTTTAAAAGAGTATGAAAGGCTCCATTTTTTTTTTTAATAACAAGTCACTATATATTTTAACAAAAGAAATTTACATAAAATCTCCTGTTCAAGAAACATGAGTGATAGTACTAGGGTTTTAAATACTAAAAGTTTTTTAATTAAGCTTAAAACAACCCCTTACTATGGTAGTTTGGTAATCTTATTAGGTATTTTGGTAATCATTTTAGCTAAATTAGAATGAAATATACCTCAAACTATAGAGGTATTGTTCTTATATTTAGTTTTAATTAGTCTTTTAGTGTTTTCTTATAATAATTTAGAGATCCATAATTATGGATCTGATTTTGGGTTATATCTGGGATACTGTATATCTAGATTAGAAGGGTGTATTGCTAATTCTATGTGTAATGACCTATACTTAGCTACTCTTTTTATAATAGGAATATCAATGATAATGATTAGCTTGGTAGGAAGTGATAAAAATAAGTCCCTAATAGGTAAATTAAATTTTTTGATAAAAAATTTTGAATTTATTTTACCGTTTATGATTTGTATGTTTATCTTTATATTTGTCCTTAATATTTTCTTATTATTATGTGGTATAGGTGTAAGCATTTCTACTGTAAATCTAACATTATTCTGTTACACATTGTTTTGTAAAGTTGTTTTAATAAGAATAGTTATTACCTTAGTAGTATCTGCTTATACTAAAGAATTTAAATTAAATTCTTTTTCTTTAAGTGTATCAAGTGTTATATTTATGTTTATACTAGGTTGGATAAACTGCTATTATGTTATTCCTTTGGTGAAATTTATTCTAGCACTAGGTTTAACTAATGCAACACATATTTTTGACAGAATAAGTTTATTGTTTGAAAATACAGCAAGTAAAAATTCTAATTCAGAAAGTTTAGCTAATGGTACTCAACCTTTAGCTGAAGGTATTTATAATATTATAACCAAGTTTCCTATTATTGGTAGATTGTTATACTCATTTAGGTCTAATAATTTTAATTATAGTATATCAAGTCCTTTTAGATCATCTTATAATGAGGTAATCAAAAATAATATTAACATTTACCCTTTAACTAAAATAAGTAAATTCACTAGAATAGATATAGCTAGAATCGTAGAAAACAAAGTAGAACTTTTTTATTCATATAAAGGTAATATTAGTTCTCTAGAAGTACAATTGAAAAATTACAGTTTATATCTTAGAAATCTTATTTCTAATTTCGTTTCTAACCATTCTAATCTTACATGTAAAATTAACTTAATCTGTGCTGATCAAATAGTTAGCATAAATACTACCTTTAAAAATGGGCATCTTGAAGAATTTAATTTAAACAGAACTAATCTAAATTTTTCTAATAAAGTTGATAAAAATGCCGCTAGTAATGTAAACTTTTTAAATTCTTTATTGAATACACAGTGTTCAAAAGATTTATTTGATATATCTCCGGCTACGCAGCCTCAGCCCCCTGGGCTGATGGCGCCGAGGCTAAAAAAAAACACTGTTCAGGACAAATTCTTAACATCAAGAAACCGTTTCTTCCTTTTTCGGACAGATGATACGCCAAAAGGCACAGATCTCCTTACCCTGGTTTTTTACTTCTCCACAAAACTTATACCCTGCCTTTTCCACCACCTTTTGATTTGCTTTATTATCCATCTCAATTTCAGCACACAATCGCTCAGTTGCCTTATGTTTCTCCTGGCTATCGAGGGAGATTTCCTCAACAAGGATGCTTGTATTTTCACGGGGCAGACCCCACCAAACGGGCAAAAATGCCTTCAGGAACTCTGTGGCGTATCCATGACCCCAGTACTCCTTTTTGAACACATAATGGACTCTAGGCCATTGCTTGTCCATTTTAAGGACCAATCCCTCACCGATAAGTTCTCCCTCCCTTTCATCTGAGTTTTTGAGAAAGATTCCGACTCTTGTTTTGTCTTGTAATTGATTGAACCAAAGTCGAGCTGTCTTCGTTTCGGTCATTGCGTCAAGGCCGTAACCACACATAGGTTCAGGTTGCTTCAGGAGGAGGTGATAGGCTTCAAAATCCGACTCAAAGAGTGATCGAAAAAAAAGACGTTCAGAAGAAAACCTGGGGAGGTTTTGGTGAACAGGTTGAGTTGTCAAAACTTCGACAGAAGAAGGGGTTGAGGAAAGAGTAGTAGCCATTGTGGTGTGGATGATGTGGGGAGTGGTGTGGTATGGTAAGTGGAAGGGTGGTTTTTTATTTTTTTTCGACGTAATTTCTATGAAATTACTAGAAAAAAAATTAGAAGTGTGTTGATAAAAGCGGTTGGCGAAAAGATGGTTGGTGGACGGTATGTTTGTAGTATGCGATGCCTTGGTGGGGTGGTGAAAACGAAATAGTCGGGAGAAAAGGGTGGTACTTATACTTTAAAACGCCAAGCACATACCCACTGTGCCAAGCAGGCAACCGTTGTACCAAGCAGGCAACAATGCAGCCAAGTAGACGAATCTTCCAATCATTGAAATGACTAGAAATCATCTGAACAACATAAGATAAAACTGAAACCTCCCATTGGTGGATTACTATGTGACTCACATCCATCGGTTATCCGGGAATACAGACACGTCATCCATTCGGAAAAAAGATAAGCTTGTATGATTTGATTGGTGAGACTTTATCTATCACGCACAGCAATTGGCGATCTAGGAGAACGGACGTCTTAACGTCTTGGCTAAAGATAAGGTCGCAACCTCCAAATGGTGGAAAGTTATGTGACCCCTCCCCCACCATACACTTTCTTCTTGGTGGCCGGCTAATACGGGAGGTGGACATATCACCTTCTTCTTGGTGGCCGGCTAATACGGAAGGTGGACATATCACCTGATAGGATAAAGATAAGCTTGAATGATTCGATAGGTGGAGTGTTATATCTGACTCATTAGATGAAATGTTATATCTGAGTCATTAGATCGGAGATACCGGATTTTGTACCGTAATCAGATAAGTACCCTTTTTACGATTTGTCCTTTCTATGATACGTTTCATCTTCTTTGTAAGGGAAAAATAGGAAATATAGCTTTTGAAGCCGGACTTAGATATAATGCATGTTTTTGGAGATGGTGGATAGGATGATTGGGACCATGTTGTATTTGAAGGTGTTTAAGTTTGTATTAGTTTTTTTAATTATAAACAAAAAGAAGCAAAGCCTATTTGTTTATATTTTATTAGTTATATATAGTTGCAGAATCTTTTAAGGCAATATTTATTTAAAAGTTGGGTATAGAGTCTAAGAGGCGCTGTAAAATATCCCCGCTATGAAGAGGATATATTTTTTTTTCATTTTTTGATTTTGTGCTATATTTTATTCTAATTTCAACTAGCTCTAGAGAACGCTAATTTGATTAAGTAATAATAGGAGATTTGATTTAGGAGCAATTCTTCGCTATTTATTCTATATGGTCAAATTTTTGCTAGCTCGAGAGAATCTTCGGGTTTTTTTGTATTTAAAACAGTAATTATTGTGATGATGGTCCCTCGCATCCTTGCGCCTTACGAGAACATCTCCAACGCGAGCTTTCTTTTGTGAAGACGCGGAGCAAAAGAAGGGAGCAGGAGGCGCCACAGGATCGATTAAATTTCAGTAAAGCTTTTGTACATATTATTCCACGCAAAATTATCCATCGTAGGTTTGTAGTTACTGGCTTAGTAACTGTTCCGGCTTCGCTTAAAAAAAAAAAATATGCAATATTTCTTTTTTTTTTTTTTTACCCAGTCTTCCAGACGATGTCTGGAAGATGTCGGGCTAAGGAAATAAATAAATAGCCAATTATTACTAGAGCTGATTATATATAAGAGAAGGTCCAGTGTTTCCTCCTTCTAGCCGGATATATAAGACTAATGTCACCTCATCATGCTAATCATTAAACTGCGGGTCTGAAGGATTCTGGTAATTTGAGTTTAACTTCTTTAGTCTAATCTTTAAATGAAAGGTTCTGGAAGATAGGTGAATATGTAGGGTGGCTTAACGAAAGGTACAGATATTCCTTCCGGTGAAAAAAGTCAGCAGCGTGTTATAAGGGGATGTCTATCAAGATTCCTTTGTCTTGTTTACCGGTATAGATTTATCTCTGATTGGATCATAACATGATTAAGTAAATTTTTATTGTACCTGCGTACGATCGTGAGGAGCACCACGAAAGGCTATCTGACTCACCGGCATAGACCCGAAGAACTTCTTTAAAATAAAAAAAAATGACAAAATTGAAAATAATGATTACAACGCTAGCTACGCGTATAAACTTAGCTTTTGGTTTTATTTCATGGTTGGCTTTATTCATATGGAATGGTATGATTACTTGTATTAAATATCTTGTTTATGATAGAAGACATTATGGGATGAGATCTGATGGATCAAAATATGAAGGAGGAATAAAGATCGATAGACTTAGATCTAAGATACACACACGAAATTTTTCTTATACTTCAATTAAACAATTGTTAATCAACTCTAATTATGAAAATATTGTTTTTGATAATGGTAAATCAACATTAATGTTAGAAGCATTAGATAGTGTTGAAGAGATTAATGATAGTTATGGAGATTTTGTTGAGGATGATGGAGCTTTCTTCAATAAACTAAGTAAAGTGTTGAGTAAATTAGATAGTGGGAAATATAAATTTGATTTTTATTTTTATATTGAATCTTATTCATTAACTAATGTTTTTAAATTCGATTCTAATAACAAATATTTACTTAAAGAGGAAAATGGAAAAACTGGTTATTTAAAATATATATCCTTTCGAATTAAGTTAGATAGTAATAGAGAGAGGAAGTTATTGTTTATAGCATCTGAACTATCTGAAGCTATTTGTTGAGATAATAAATGGGCAAGTTTTAATCTTAGGTTAGATAAAGAAACAATATTGGTTGTAAATAAAATAAACGACACACAAGCTTCTAATGATTCTGGTATAAAAAAAACAAACGAAATAACTACAAAAAAATAAGGGCTAGAATAAGTAAATTGAAGATTTGGCTGGGGATGGTTTTTTTTAGAATAAGAGTTAGGGAGAAAAAAAGGTAAGTTTAATGCAAGTGGGTATTAAAATCCCCTCCCCCCCGCAAGCCTGCGGGGGGGAGGCGGTTAACAAGTATAGAACTTAATAATAATGCATTAGGCATATCTCTATATACTTATACATTAAAACAATAACAGGAAATTTATAAAATATTTAACGGTTTATAATAAATCGTAAGATAGTAATAAAACCAGTACAACTGTTAACATAATTTACTAAATGAAAATAAGATTAAAGCAAAAAAAATAAATAAATGAGATTATTTAAAAGTCATCCGATTTTAAGATTAGCGAATTCATACTTAGTAGATTCACCACAACCTATAAACTTAAGTTACATGTGAAATTTTGGTTCTTTATTAGCCTTTTGTTTAATTATACAAATTGTTACAGGTGTAACTTTAGCAATGCATTACAACCCTAGTGTAGCTGAAGCATTTAATAGTGTTGAGCATAGCGTAATGTGCTCTTTAAATCAACCTATATGCTGGAAGTTCCTAAAGCTTAAAAGATTAAACTTCGCTTACGAAGTTAATAAAAATATTTAAGATTCATATGGATAATCAGCAGGAAACCAAAGTAATTAAATTACGAGTAGGATCCTCAGAGGCTATACGGTTGACATATTTATTATATGATGATATAGTCCTATATTGATTGAAAGATCAATAATTAAAGATTTATCAATTATACCTATTTAATGGTATAATATTATTGCCTACTTACGTATCGGGTCATAAAAATAAAATGGGATTTTGTCACTTATCTACTAACTGTAATAAAAATTCTAATGTACCTACTGAAGACAACGTATTGAAAAATGTATCCAGCGAGTTCTTATATTGATTTTCAGGATTCACAGATGCAGAAGGTAACTTTTTAATTTCGATAGATCGTCAGTATGTAAGATTTAGATTTAAAATATCTTTGCACATTGATGATGTAGAAGTTCTTAATACAATTAAATCTAATTTAAATGTAGGTACTGTTACATTAGAAAGTAGTAGAGACCGTTGTTCTTATATTATACAGAATTACGAAGAAATTAAAAATATTATATGCCCTATATTTAATGCATTTCCTTTGCATACTAGTAAAAAATTAGACTTTGAAAATTTTTCTCAAGCGGTCTTTATTAAAGATAATAAAAAATTATCTGATACTGATATGAGCAAAATAGTATCCCTTAAAAATACTATGAACACTAAAAGAGAAATATTTACATATAATACTACAAAATCTCAAATTATAATAAACCCTAATTGATTCATAGGATTTCTAGAAGGTGAAGGTACGTTTGGTATTAAGACAGGATCGGCTTTATATTTTCAAATTGCTCAAAAAAATACAAGTCAAGAAAGTTTAAATGCTATAACAACCTTTTTAACTGGACTATCTGATAATGTTTTACAAAACAGTAAAATATTACCTTTGAATGTAATAAGTACAACGAATGTTAGAACAGATGTAGTATCTTTAGTTGTAAATAGTGTAGATTCTCTTTATTATTACCTTTTACCTTTATTGGATACCTCTAAAATGTATTCGCGAAAGGGTATAGATTTTAATTTATGAAGAGTAGCCCTTCTATTGAAAATAAAAGGTTATTACTATTTACCTGAAGGTAAAACCCTGTTTTTGGATATATCTGACATTCTTAATAAAAGATACAGTACAAATACTACTAAAAATATATCTGAAATTATGGATAACATTTTTAAAAGATCTCAAACCATTTTTGAAAAAGATCCTCCCTTTGATGTTAAATCTAATATACCCCACTCAGATAATGTTCGGAAATTTAGTATACAAAATAGATCTGATAACCCTAAAGTTGTATATATATACACAAATAAGGGTATGATTAAAGGTTCTCCTTTTGTTTCATACAGTTCTGCACATAAGGCGTTAGGATTAAACCCTAGTAGTAATACATGTAATCGTTACATAGATACAGGTAGGTTATATAAAAATAATTTTATTTTTTCATCTAAACCCATAGATAGTGCGTCTAGGGATTAGATATTAATAAGTGAATAATCCATTTTAGATTATGCGTGATGTAAATAACGGGTGATTAATACGTTATTTACACAGTAACACTGCTTCAGCATTTTTCTTCATAGTTTACTTACACATAGGTAGAGGTATGTACTATGGATCTTATAGAGCACCTAGAACTCTAGTATGAACTATTGGTACTGTTATCTTTATCTTAATGATGGCTACAGCTTTCTTGGGATACGTCCTTCCGTATGGGCAAATGTCATTATGAGGTGCTACAGTTAAAAAGGCGAAGTAATAGCTGTAGTAAAATACCACTAATTGCTGGAAACTCTTAAAAGACAATCAGCAGGAACCTATATTAAATATAGCGCAGCTGTATATAACGAATTCAACTTTTGGTTCTTCAGAGACTATACGTGGTACATTTTTTTAATAAAAGTAAAAGCATTTAAATAAGTTTTATAAAAGTAATTATATTGTTAAAAAGATGAAGATATAGTCCGATCCGTTAACGAGAGTTAGCGATAGGAGAGTCGCGCCTCCGCCTTTAGATAAATTTATCAGTATCTTCCAATTTTTTTTTTAATAGATGCTGGGTTGCAAATCAAAGGTTTAAAGTATTACTAACCTTATGAGTGCTATTCCTTGAGTAGGACAAGATATTGTTGAGTTAAAAAAAATAACAGAAATTTATTCAGAAGCAATTATTTTAAGTAGTTTACCTGTAATAGGTACTGTACACAAAAATGCTTTAAAGAAGGGAAAAAATAATTCTAGACTAGAAAACCAAGAATACATTAATATTCCTTCATCTTTCTTGGCTTTTTTTGCCGGACTAGTTGATGGAGATGGGTATATACAAATAACCAAAACAACTAAAGGATTTATAACTATGAAACTTGTTATATCATTACACTTAGAAGATCTTTCTACTCTGGAATACATAAATTCAGTACTAAAAGTAGGAAAATTAAATATTTATCGTGATAATAGAAGTCCTACTTGTAAGTTAGTTATTAATAGAACAGATTTACAAGAGATTGTGTTTCCATTGTTTTTATATAACAATATATTCTTTTTAACTGAAACTAGAGCATATCAGTTTAATTTAGCTATGCATATTTTAAAGAATGATTTAAGAACTTTTGACAAAATTCCTAAAGATATTCCTGCTTCTTTTGAATTACCAAAAACACCCTTGGATTATACAAAACTACTTTTCTTTAGAAATTGAATCGTGGGATTTGCAATGTCCGAAGGTTCATTTTTCGTGAAAGCAAATAATGACGGTTGTTTTCAGTTAAAACAGAGAATACATATTAATTTATTTGAAGCTTTTAAACTAGTGTTTGATACAAATAGAAAAATAGAAACAGAAAAAGGACTTTATAACCAATTTGGTGTTAGTTCTAAGTCTGATGTACAAAAAGTTATAAATTTCTTTTCATTCTCTGGTCTACATCCTTTAGTTGGATTGAAAGGTATTCAATATATAAAATGGTTAAATTCTTTACGTGCAAGTACACGTTATAATAGTCTTAATTTTCCTGAGGCAGTATTCTAGTATATTGGTTTATACGTTTAATTGTCTCTTTTCAAAAAAAAAATAAATTTTGTTATAAATGGGCTCCTTGAAGCAGTAATGTTTCATTGGCAAATGGGGAAAAATGCAAGAACATATAATAAACATCCTCCTATTTATTATACGATTTGCAGCGGAGCTTGATTCGGTATTTTACAATGAATGAATCAAGAACGTTCAACGACTAATGAGTGAGTTATACCAACAATAAGCTCGACACGAGAACCCCAGGACCAAATAAAATATTTGGTCTAAGACATAGTCTAAACATGAGTTAAAACTTATGAGAATGGAGATTAAAAATCCATTATAAATCAATCGTCATTTGAGGAGGTTTAAACACAGTTGAACCATATTGCGGTGACGTAATATTAAAAATTTTGCTTAATGCTGGAAAATCCCCTAATTTAGGACTTGCATACGATTTATTCTTTATATTTATAATTATTTACGTGAAAATTGCAATTACACGGGGACAATCAGCCGGGGTGAGAAGTTTACATACTTCAGAAGCCTCTCAGAGACTACATGCAGAAGATCTCGGTACTAAAAATCTTAAATCTTTATTCTATTCTAATATTATCGTACCTTATTCTAACCAAAATGGTGAACAAGTAAGTAAATCACCTATGTCTTTATCATCAATATCTCCTTATTACGTTACAGGTCTTTCTGACGCTGAATCTTCTTTCCACGTTTCTATAATAAAGAGTCAAATATATAAAATAGGATTCAAAGTAATAGCTGTATATACTATTCAATTGCATATAAAGGATATAGAGCTATTAAATAAATTAAAATCTTTTTTTGGTATAGGATCTATAACTATAAAGAAAGATAAGCAAGGAAATCCATTATCGGCTGTATATTCTGTACAATCTTTAAAAGATCTTAGTAACGTAATTGTTCCTCATTTTGATAAATATCCTTTATTGTCAAAAAAAAGAGCAGATTACTTATTATTTAAAAATATAGTTAATTTAATGGTTGGTGGTTTTCATTTATCAGAGGAAGGTTTAAAAAAAATTATTAGTATAAAAGCTTCTATGAATAAAGGTATAAGTTCAGAACTGCAACAAGAATATCCTAATCTTATACCTGTTAAAAGACCAGATATTGATATGGACGATTTCCCTGTTAATATAGAATGATTAGTTGGCTTTGTTGAAGGTGAAGGTTCTTTTTTTTGTTTAATTAGAAAAAACTCTACTCATTTAATAGGATATCAAGTTACTCTTACCTTTTCTTTAAATCAACATATTAGGGATTTAGACCTAATGATAAAAATTCAAAAATTTTTAGGGTTTGGAATAGTAAGAAGTGAACGTTCGGATACTATTGTTACGCTTACTGTTACTAAACGAAAAGATCTAGATATTTTGATTTCTTTATTTAAAAGTAGTAATTTTTTAGGTTCTAAAGATCTAGATTTTAAAGACTTTATCATAATTCAACTATTACTTAATAATAATCAACACAAAACAGAGGAAGGTTTACAACAAATAAGAACGATTAAGGGGAATATGAATCTTAGAAGAATACATGAATAATTTACATCAAATAAGAAATAAATTTTTTAAAAACGTGAATGAAAATGATAATAAATTCTTAGTATATGCTTATATAGTAGGTTTATTTGAAGGTGACGGTTTTTTTTCTATTACAAAAAAAGGTAAATATATTACATATGAACTAGGTATAGAACTTTCTATAAAAGACGTTCAATTGATTTATAAAATTAAAAAATTATTGGGTATAGGTGTAGTAAGCTTCAGAACAAGGAAAGAAAGTGAAATGGTATCTTTAAGAATTAGAAATAAAGACCATTTAAAAAAATTTATTATACCTATATTTGACAAATACCCTATGTTTTCTAATAAACAGTATGATTATTTAAGATTTAAAGACGCTCTATTATCAGGTATTATATATTCAGAAGATTTACCTGAATATACTAGAGATAGCAAGCCTATAAATACAATAGAATCCATTACAGGTGCTTCTTATTTTTCTGCTTGATTAGTAGGGTTTATAGAGGCTGAGGGTTGTTTTAGTATTTATAAGTTACACGAAGATAAAGATTACTTAGTGGCTAGTTTCGATGTTTCTCAAAGAGACGGAGAAATTTTATTATCTGCTATTCGTCAGTATTTATCTTTTACTAATGCTATATATATAGACAAAACGAATTGTTCCAAATTAAAAGTTACAGGTGTAAGATCCATAGAAAATGTTATTAAATTTCTACAAAAAGCTCCTGTTAAATTATTGGGTAATAAGAAATTACAATATTTATTATGAATAAAACAATTGCGTAAAATAAATAGATATTCAGAAAAAATAAAAATACCTTCAAACTACTAAAAAGAGATCAAGATATAGTCCGATCAATGAAGAGATTCATTGAGTGTAACGATAGTTTGTTTCAAATGAAGTTACCAACATAAATGCTCTGTTAACAATGCAACATTAAATAGATTCTTCTCATTACATTTCGTTTTACCTTTCGTATTAGCTGCTTTAGCACTAATGCACTTAATCGTTTTACACGATACAGCTGGATCAGGAAATCCTTTAGGTGTATCAGGAAACTATGATAGAATGCCTTTTGCTCCATATTTAATATTTAAAGATCTTATTACAATCTTTGCATTTATATTTGTATTATCTTTATTTGTGTTCTTTATGCCTAATGTATTAGGAGATAGTGAAAACTATGTTGTGGCAAATCCTATGCAAACTCCTGCAGCTATCGTGCCAGAATGATATCTTCTTCCTTTCTATGCTATATTAAGATCAATTCCTAACAAATTATTAGGAGTTATAGCAATGTTCGCAGCTATTCTTATATTACTACTATTACCTATTACAGATGTAAGTAGATCGAGAGGTATGCAATTTAGACCTTTAAGTAAAGCAGCTTTCTTTGCATTTGTTGCTAATTTCTTAATCTTAATGCAAATAGGTGCTAAACACGTAGAGTCTCCATTTATTGAATTTGGACAAATAAGTACCGTTTTATACTTCTCTTACTTTACTTTTGTAATGTATGGTGTTACTGTTGTTGAAAATACTTTTGTGGATTTAAGACACAAAAAATAGTTTCGGGCGTCGTCTTACAAGACGACTGAAACCTGCAAAAATTTTATTTTTTGCTGGAAATACTTAATAGTTAAATAGAAAATAACGGTTATACTACCGTTAACCTGACTACCGTCAACTTGTTATGAAAATGGTAAAATTTGTTATTTATAGTCCCTTATGGTGACCATCCCAAAAGGATAGTTACATTTTTATCCATAATAGTATAACAAATCCCAGTAGATAAATTCTGTTTGGCCTATTTATCTAGTGGAAAATTGCATTAGTAATTACGATTCTTAGAGCAATTACGGGGAGAAGACTAAACAGGTGTTTGTTAAAGCCCCATCAAAACAAAAAATTGAAAACTTATACTAATAATCATTAATTAATAGTAAACGAGTTTATCTTCATGCACAATAATGATATGAATTTATAACTCCATAAAAAGGTATTATGCTATAATAGTACTGTGCCATGTTATAAAATTTAAGAACAAAATTCTTATTAGTTTAATGGCAGAACAAGATATTCCTAATAACCTAATCTTCGGCTAATTTTTTTTCTAGTAATTTCGAATATTCGAAATTACGTCGAAAAAAATAAGCCGAAGATAAGAATGATCAATTTTTAGAGCATACATTTTATATTTGTATGTTTTTATCAAGAATTTATTACCTTACTATACATACGGTGAATATTAAAAGTATAGCTGATACATTATCATTCTATACGAAATAGAGGTATTTATTCTTTTTGTTTTATAAATGTTATTATCATCTTTACTTTTAACTCCTATATTAGGTGTACTTGCAATATTAATTAATAGGGATAATGGAGTTTCATTAAGAAATATAAAATTCATAGCGTTAACTACATCAATCTTAAATTTCTTTATCTCATTAATAATCTTTATTTTATTTGATTTTAGTACAAATCAGTTTCAATTTGTACAAGAATATCATGAAATAAGTTATTTTGATTTTTATCTAGGTGTAGACGGTTTATCTATATATTTCATTCTATTAACTACTATAATTATTCCTATCTCACTAGTATCGAATTGAAAATCAATAACAAAAGATGTAGAATCTTATGTTATTATAATACTGTTATTAGAAACTTTATTATTAGCGGTTTTCTTAGTATTAGATATTTTACTTTTTTACATCTTTTTTGAGTCTATTTTACCACCTTTATTTATATTGATAGGTATATTTGGGTCAGATAACAGAGTAAAGGCTAGTTTTTATTTATTCTTATACACACTGTTGGGATCTTTATTTTTACTATTGTCTATATTAGCAATGTCATCTATTATGAGTACTACCGATTTTGATACTCTTTTTAAAGGAAATTTCATTTATTTAACACAACTTTTCTTATTTTATGGTATTTTTATAGCTTTTGCTGTAAAAACTCCTACAATTTTCCTGAATACATGACTTTTAAAGGCTCACGTTGAATCACCTTTAGGAGGAAGTATAATTTTAGCAGCAATTGTTCTTAAATTAAGTTTATATGGTATACTTAGACTAATTTTACCTGTTTTACCTAAAGCTTATATGGAATATACTTATATAATTTTCCTAATTGGTGTTATTACTATAGTATACGCTAGTCTTAGTACATTAAGAACAATAGATATTAAAGAACTTATTGCATACAGTTCTGTTTCTCATGCTGCAGTTTATCTTCTAGGTGTGTTCAGTAACAGTATACAAGGTATTGAAGGTGCTATTAATTTAGGGTTGGCTCATGGACTAGTTTCACCAGGTCTATTTATATGTGCAGGAGGTGTATTATATGATAGATCTTCTACAAGAGTAATCTCTTTCTACAGAGGAGTTACTCAAGTAATGCCATTATTTGCTATATTATTCTTTATACTATGTCTTGCTAACTGTGGAGCTCCTTTATCTTTAAATTTCATAGGAGAATTTTTATCATTATATGGGGTATTTGAAAGATCATCTTTATTTGGTGTTTTTGCAAGTTCTTCTATAATTTTCTCTGCAGCATACACTATATATATGTATCAAAGAATAGCTTTTGGTGGAGCCTATTCAAGAATGTTTACCTTTAGTATACCGGATTTAACTAAAAGAGAGTTTACAATCTTATTAATATTAGTTATACCTACTGTATTATTTGGTATATATCCTGCACCGATATTAGACGCTATTCATTATTCAGTTTCAACTCTAATTTACGTATTTGATTCAAACGTAATTAGTTGTGACTCATCTAGTGCTTGAGAAGCATACTTCAAAGATAATAGTTACTATTATTATCATTGTTGTTTTGCATTATCTGTTTGAATTTTATTTACGGCTATTACTATTAAATTTATTAGTTACAATAAAAAAAGATTCATCACATTGGGAAAGTTTTTTTATATATAATAATAGCTAATATATCATTATCAGCTATTATTTTAACATTATATACAATAAACTTATTTTATGCTTTATATTGCACAATAGATTATGTTGTAGCTAATGAACTGCTAAGTGATTGCTCAGAAGAATACGATATGTTAACGGATTCTACTGTAATAAATGCTGATCTCACATCAATGAGATCTAATGTGTTTTTATCTTCTGCAGGATCTAATCCCAATATTTCAGCTGGACAAGTACCAGATCCTTCAGCTGGACAAGTACCAAATCCTTCAGCTGGACAAGTACCAGATCCTTCAGTTGGTACAGTTCCTGTTCAACAGCATGTAGAAGGTGCATATCCCTATAAAAATGAAAATGGTGAAATACAACCTGGGATTTTTACTAATCCTCAAGCATGGGAAGGTTTTAAATCTAATAGCTACAACACCTATAATATTAATGATGGAAAAGTTGATATATTGTGATGCACGTGGAGAAAACCATGGTTGAAATCCTAGGAATATATGAAACCATGAGAAAAATTGTGAACCTTGTTACAACTGTAAGAAACTTATAGATCTTAAGTATCATAAATGTGATGCATGCTGTAGGGCTATTTGTGGTAACTGTGATTATATGTTTAACAAACACGCTACCTTTACTTTTACGAATAGCTCAGTAGGTACTTCTGGGTTCCCTAAACTTCGTTAATAGAAGAATTTTTATCATTACATTATCATTCTATGGGTATTTGAAAGATCATCTTTATTTGGTGTTTTTGCAAGTTCTATTATTTTCTCTGCAGCATACACTATATATATATCAAAGAATAGCTTTTGGTGGAGCCGATTCAGGATCTGATAAATAATCTAACAATGGAAACAAATGAAACAATAATTAGTACTCTTCTATAAACAGATCATTTTGTGCTATTCTTATCTTGATTACAAGAACAATAGTAAGATAAAACCTTTCTATCTAACTCTAGATTTTATTAAAATAATTGTTTTGTACAATTAACATGTTATGAAAAGTAATTACTTTACATAATATTATAACATATCCCAGTAGATAAATGGATATTAACTGGAAAATTGCACTGTATATTTATATATACACAGCCATTAGAGGGGGAGAAGATTCATCTATGATTTACCTATGATGGTTAAAGCCCCACAAAAAAATAAAAGCAGTATAACTGTTAACATAATTTATTAAAGCCCTTTTACAAAAATTAAACATAAATACCCTTGGCGTTTTTTATTGTTTTGGTTTAATTTCTCTTAAAACCAGACAACGTCTTGAAGACTGAGGTAATATTTTTCTAGGCCCCCCTCTCTCTCAGTTAGGGGTTAAAAAAAAAGAAATATTCCATATTTCTTTTTTTTTTACCCTTTAGTATTCCCTCGAGGGGTTAAAAAAAGAAATATTCCATATTTCTTTTTTTTTACCGCAAGGGATTAGTAAAAATAAATAGTGTAGTTATGGGTCTTATAAGAACTTAACTAGCCTAGTTAGGAAGTGAAGTAATTTATTTCATATTATAAGTACGTGGGGCCCTCCTCAACTTACAGGGTTTTACTATAACTATTGTAAATTGTTATAAAATAAACGGTTTATACTTAAAAATGATAAACTAGCCCGTCGCATTTTATCCCTAATTTTTTTTCTAGGTAATTTCGAATACTCGAAATTACGTAGAAAAAAAAATAAATGCAAGGGTAAACCCCCTCTTGGGACTATATATCTTTATAACATTCTTTAATCGCCTTTATAGCTCAATGGTAGAGCGGAATACTGTTAATATTCTGATAAATGTTCGATTCATTTTAAAGGCTTCTCATTTGGCTAAAAATTTTCTCAGAAGAATGTAAGGAAAATAGTTACTACCTAGATGATGTAAAAGGGGAGACTTATTTTGTTTATTATATTCTCTAACGTATCTCTACCGTATATATTTATCATATTCTATGTAATAAATCTATTATATGCTTTAACTTGTACAATAGAACATATTATATATGTTGAATTTGCAACATATAACGATACAGCACAATGTCTTATTCCAATGGGAGCTGATTTTAATCCAATAGCAGCAGATTCTCTTTCAACTAAAGACGATGTATTTTTAAGTTCCAATTATACTAGTTCTAATAATCCTAGTTCAAATACAGGTGGTACAGGCGGGCAGGTGTCAAGACCTAGTATATTTACAAATCCATGTTATATTAGACCACCCGAGCAAGCACCCGTTCCTGTAGAAGGACAAGGAGATAATCCCACTTTATTCACTATAGCTAAACCCGGACAGCCAATTCGTGCCGATAATTGTTATAACACAAAGGATGGTGTAGTTAATCGTTGTGAATACAAAAAAGGAGCTAACCCTAAATTTGTAGCACCGATAAATAAATTTAACAACGGTATTTGTTATAATTGTAAAATTGAGATAACTCAAAAATACCATGGTTGTGACTCATGCGCTAGACATATGTGTGATAAATGCGATAGTCTTTTTAAAAATCATGTTGCAAATACTTTCGCTGATCATATAGCTAATCTTAGGATTCGCCTAAGGGTTAGTGTAATTTACACCGCAACTAAAACAATTGTCTTTTTACAATTAACTTGTTATGAAATATGAGCTGTGTACCATTTATGTTACATTTTAGAAAATAGTATAACAAATCCCAGTAGATAAGTATTTTTATCTACTGGAAAATTGCACTTGGAGATTTATAGTTACACAGCTATTAACGGGGAGATGAATAATATGTTATTAAAGCCCCAATAAAAAAAAAGTTAACTTACAAAATACAATAGAGTATTTTACATTTATGTATAATAGATGAAATATACGATATTTTAGAACACATACATTAATTTATATTTTTATACAATGAATTTATCACTAATTTTATTTACAATTGGAATTTTGGGTTTTGTTTTAAACAGAAAAAACATTATTTTAATGCTTATTTCAATAGAAATAATGCTATTAGCTATTACATTCTTAGTATTGGTTAGTTCACTTAGCTTCGATGATATATTAGGTCAAACGTATGCTATTTATATTATTGCCATAGCCGGAGCAGAATCTGCGATTGGTTTAGGTATTTTAGTAGCTTTTTATAGATTTATCTCTTTTAAATCAATCCATCTATCCTTTAGTCAAGCTAAATCACCCATTAAAGCTCTTAATATCATTCCAAGTGGAATAAGAAATTATTCTACATATAAACCCCTTAACTCGGTTTGGACCCCCTCTCTCTCTGAGAGAGGGGGGCCTAAAAATTATTTAGATCCATTATTTATAACTGGAATTTTTGATGCTGAAAGTTCCTTTCTAATTGCAATGCTAAAGAATTCTAGATATAAAACTGGATGAAATGTGCAGGCCAGAATTCAACTAAAGATGCATGAAAAAGATAGATCTTTAGTATTGAAAATACAGGAATATTTCGAAGGTATAGGGCTTGTATCCAAACCCAATAATAATTCTACAGTTGAATTTAGGGTTCATTCTATTAAGGATATAACTAATGTAATTATACCGCACTTTGATAATTATCCCTTATTAACTAAAAAATATTCCGATTATATGCTTTTTAAAAATGTTATTAGCTTAATGTTAGAAAAACAGCATACTAACCTAGAGGGAATACAAAAAAATAATGAATACAAGGGCATCTATGAATTGAGGTTTATCTGACCAATTAAAAAAGGCTTTTCCTGAAACTATTCCTGTTATAAGAGAAGAAAGAGTAAGTAACTATAATACACTTGTGCATTCTAAACCGTGAATAGCTGGATTTTCAACAGGGGAATCTAATTTTTTTATTGCTATTAATAAATCTAAGACAACAGACAATATATATGCTTCATTACGTTTTTCTATTGCTCAAGATTTAAGAGATGTAGATTTATTAGAGAGTTTTGTAGACTTCTTTAAATGCGGATATGTAGTTAGATATGAAAAGCGTTCAATAGCTGAGTTTGTAGTTACAAGAATGGATGATATAATTAACCATGTAATACCTTTTTTTGAAGAATATAGTATTGCAGGATCAAAGTACTCAAATTATTGTTCTTTTAAAATAGCTTCTTTTATGGTTAAAAACAAAGAACATTTAAAAGAAGATGGTCTGAAAGAAATCTTGTTATTAAAAAACAAAATGGGGATTACTACTAAAAATAATCATGGAGATGATTAGGGGTTTGAGAGAAAATAGGTCAAAAAAGGTAGAGCAAACCTCTATCTAGTCTCATTAAGGCGAAATCTTCAAAATGCGGGGAAATCTTAAAGACAAATCTACCAAATTAATATAGTAATATGATTAATGGAACAGGTAATGACTCGTTGTATGGTAAAAACGGTTTGTATGAAGAAATGAAATAGATAATCCGCAGCTAAACATCCGTATAGAAATATTGGTAAACAGTTCATCGACTAAATGGAGGTTGGTTTATAATTATATAATTATATAATTATTTGCTTAAGGTATAGTCAGGCATAATAGAAAAATTATGGTAATATCCTATCCTTCCTAAGGGAATACAATTCCTATGGAAAAAGGGAGAAAACGAAGAGGAAGTATTAGTATTGAATTTAAATAATGTATCTAGCTATAATTATCTTACCACTATTAGGATCAATAGCTTCTGGTTTTTTTGGTAGAAAAATCGGAGTATCAGGAGCACAAATAATTACATGTACAGCTGTTGTAACTACAACAATATTAGCTGTTTTAGCTTTCTTTGAAGTTGGGTTAAATAATATACCTGTATCCATAGAGGTATTCAGATGAATTGATTCTGAATCATTAAATGTATCCTGAGGATTTCATTTTGATTCACTAACAGTTTCTATGCTTATTCCTGTTTTAATAGTTTCTTCTTTAGTACATATCTATTCTATAGGTTATATGAGTGAGGATCCTCACATTCAAAGGTTCTTTAGCTATTTAAGCTTGTTCACATTTATGATGGTTATATTAGTTACAGCAAATAACTATTTATTAATGTTTGTAGGTTGAGAAGGTGTTGGGGTTTGTTCTTATCTTTTAGTATGTTTTTGATTTACTAGAATAGCAGCAAATCAAAGCTCTCTTTCAGCATTTTTAACAAATAGAGTAGGTGATTGTTTCTTAACTATAGGTATGTTTGCGATATTATGAGCGTTTGGTAATTTAGATTATGCAACTGTATTCTCATTAGCTCCTTACATGAATGAAAATGTTGTTACTATTGTAGGTATATGTTTATTAATTGGAGCTATGGCTAAAAGTTCTCAAGTAGGACTTCACGTTTGACTACCTATGGCGATGGAGGGTCCTACACCCGTTAGTGCATTAATACACGCTGCAACCATGGTTACAGCTGGTGTGTATTTATTAATGCGTTCATCTCCTTTAATAGAATATAGTTCAACAGTGCTAATGTTATGTTTATGATTAGGTGCAATTACAACTGTATTTAGTTCTTTAATAGGTTTATTCCAACAAGATATTAAAAAAGTTATTGCTTATTCTACAATGAGCCAGCTTGGGATGATGGTTATAGCTGTAGGTTTATCTTCTTATAATATAGCTTTATTTCATTTGGTGAATCATGCGTTCTATAAAGCACTTTTATTCTTGGGAGCTGGTGCAGTTATCCATGCTGTAGCTGACAATCAAGATTTTAGAAGATATGGTGGGTTAAGACCATTTTTACCGCTTACTTATTCTGTAATGCTTATAGCTTCTTTAAGCTTAGTTGCATTCCCTTTTATGACAGGTTTCTATTCAAAAGATTTTATACTTGAATCTGCTTATGGTCAATACTATTTCTCTGGTACTGTTGTTTATATAATAGCTACTATAGGAGCAATGTTTACTACATTATACTCTGTAAAAGTGTTATATTTAACATTCTTAACGAATCCTAATGGACCTTTAATAAACTATAAACAAGCACATGAAGGTGATATCTTTATGAGCTTACCTTTAATGATTTTAGCTGTATTCTCAATATTCTTTGGGTTTATAACAAAAGACATGTTTATAGGGTTAGGTTCAGGATTCTTTTCAGATAATGCTTTATTTATACATCCTTCTCATGAAATAATGTTAGATACTGAATTTGGAGTACCAACTCTATTTAAGTTATTACCATTAATATTCACTATTTCATTAAGTGTTATTGCTATAGTGTTGTCTGAATACTTATCTACTATACTAATTTACTTTAAATTATCTAGAGTAGGTTACAACATATTTAGTTTCTTTAATCAACGTTTCTTAATAGAACTATTTTACAACAGATACATTACAGGTATTGTACTAAAACTTGGTGGACAGACTACTAAAGTAATAGATAAAGGATCCGTAGAGTATTTAGGTCCTTATGGGTTAGAGAAAGGACTATTGAATATAAGTAGTAATATTGCTAAATTAAATACTGGTGTTATTACATCTTATGCATTATATATCTTAATAGGGTTAATCCTTTATCTTCTATTTAATTCATATATTAATAGTACTATTATCATATTAGTACTAGTTATATCTTTATCACTAGTATTGTTTCAAAGTAATAATTCTATCAGCTCAAGGACTGTTCATTAACAAAGCTCTGCACAACTAAGGGATCTTCTTTCTCAATTTAACAATTATGTTTTAGGTTTACCTCCCCTTGGGGGTAAACCAGCGGAGCCGGTTTACCTCCTGGCCGAGAATTGAGAGTACAAGCAGAGAATAGTGTTTTTAGGTCAGCTGATATAGTAGCAAATGAAACAAAGGTGATTCAAGATTACAAAAGAAACATAGACCGTTTAGCAGATTCAGAGTCAAGTCAACCGGGTGTTACATAAGCTTCAGCTGATCAAATCGATTCCATTAAAATAGCGGCTGAAGTATTAGCAAAAAAAGGTGGGCAAGATCTAATTGAAAGTATGCAAGCAGTTGTAGAGGGACTTAGTTAACTATTAGATACACATAATAGTAAAATAACGGTTAGATGACCGTTAACTTGTTATGAAGAAGATAAGATTTGTTATATATTTAGTAACATTTTATTATCTATTATAGTATAACAAATCCTAGTATGAATTTACTGGTATATTGCAGTACAAAATTTATACAGAAATTAGGGGGAGAAGAGTAAAATAAACTTTTGCTTATAGCCCCATAAAAAAAAATTACTTAATACACTCTTTATTATAAAATATATAATCTATGCACATTAAATAGATAATTAACATGATTTATTAAAATAGACTTTATATTATACTTTTTAACTAAATGTAATTTTAAGATCATTATTCTAAATTTAAAATGTTATATTTTCCAACGATTATTTCTGTTCTTGAGGTTTTGGCTGTTACTGTGCCTGTTTTACTAACAGTAGCTTTTGTAACTATAGCTGAGAGAAAAACAATGGCTAGCATGCAAAGAAGATTGGGACCTAATGCAGTGGGTTGTTTAAAATGAAATCTTACACATAAAAGAACTTTTCATTCTTCTTGTGATGCTTTGAGTGAATTATACTGTAATAGAAAAGCCCCCGTTATTGAATTTTCGGATGATGTGCTTTTTACTTCTACTTATTTACTTAATCCATCTGTGATTCTATCTTTCTTTAAATCTTTAAAAGGTAAAGGGGGTATTTATATGTTTAGATACAAAAAAGACCCTAAAGTTTTTTATATAGGGAGAACTAAAGACTTTCACAAAAGATTTAAAGATCATTTGAGTTCTAACTTAAAGGATAGATTTCATAAATTTGCTAATTCAATTGGTTGAGATCAATTTGAATTTTCTATTATAGAGATATGTGATCTTAGCATCCAACAAGATAGAGAAGATTTTTACTTGCAAAAATACTTACCTTTATTAAATACTATCTTTAAAAGTAATTTTAGTGAAATACAATCTTATGACTCTTTATATGAGATATTAAGACTTAGACAGTCAAAATTTGATTCAGATAATAAAGATTTATACCTTTATGTTTATGAATATTGTAATAATCAAATTAGTACTAATTATCTACTATTTAGTAGCATAAGTGCGTCATCCAAAGAATATGGTATAGCTAGAGAAACAATAAGTGTTTATTTAAATACTTATGTACCCTACAAAAATCTCTTATTTTTAACTAATAAAATTGAATGTTTTGATTTAGCAGGAAAACTAGTTAGTGATGCTATGCAAGGATTAAAATTAAATCATAATATAGCTAAAAAAATATGGATGTATTTTATAGAATCAAAAGATACTGTTGTTAAAACAGAATTAGAGTCTAAAAGTGCAGTAGCTAAATTATTAGGTGTACAACATTTAGTTATAACTAATCATCTAGATAAAATAATAAAAGGAGGTATTAATGGTCATTATATATTTAATCATGAATTAAATGATTTAGAGTTGGAAAAACTAATTGAATTATCATCGTTAAGAAAAACGAGAAATCGTACAGTATGAGCTTATAATGCTATAACTTTAGAATTAATTACTGATTCATTTAATAGTATTCAAAAAGCAGCTGAATTTTTTAATGTTGATTACAGATCTGTTGTTAGACACTTAGATACTGAATTAGCAACTAAAAAAGGCAATTATTTAGTGTTATTTTTTAATGATAAATTGACTGATTTAAAGAGAAAAGAACTACTAAATAATTTAAAATTAGCAAAAAATGAGACAACTGAAATTTGAGTTTATAAAAAATTAGATGATAAATTCATTCTAATGAATTCCAATGAAACTGGTTTTAGTTCAAAACATTTAGCAGCTAAAGAATTAAAATTAAGTCATAAAACAATTAGTAAATTTTTGAATACTCATAAAGACTATAAAGGTTTGTATTTTTACAGTATTAAATTGTAAGATAAAAAGTAAAGTATAAGAAACTTTATTAGGCCCATCAGTGAAAGAGAACCTTTTGCTATAAACCATCCAATTGACGGGAACACCTTAAAGCTATTTCAACTAAATGTATTAGGTAACTAAATACATGGCCCAGGTAATGACTCGGGGTATAGTAAAATCGAAATAGATGTATGAAAAGAAATAGGCGACCCGCAGCCAAGTACCTATTATCTTAGGTATGCAGTTCATCGACTAAACGGTGGTTGGCATAAAATTTTTTCAATTTTATGCTTAAGATATAGTCAGACCCTGCTTGAGAAAGTACAGGGTATAAATATTTATATTTATACCTGGAAATGGATAGTTACACCTACCCCTCTTTTTTTTTTATTATAGATAAAAAAAATTATGAGGGGTAGGTCTCAGTCGTCTCACGACGCCCGAGACTATTTAGGGAGAAATCCTCAATTCTTTACCTGTTTTATGTATAATAAATGGTTAAATGAGGACATTCGTGATATGGTCTACTTCAAGCATTTGCCGATGCTCTTAAACTTTTATTAAAAGAGTATGTTTCTCCTACACAAGCCAATATAGTATTATTTTTCCTTGGTCCGATTATAACTTTAATCTTTTCATTACTTGGATATGCTGTAGTACCTTATGGTCCTGGTTTAGTGCTACTAGATTATAATCTGGGTATATTATATATGTTGGCTATGTCTTCATTAGCTACATATGGAATTCTGCTGGCTGGATGATCAGCTAATTCTAAATATGCATTCTTGGGGTCTTTAAGAAGTACAGCTCAATTAATTAGTTATGAATTAATTTTAAGTTCTGCTATACTTTTAGTAGTATTATTAGCAGGTAGCTTAGACATAACTGTTATTATAGAAGCTCAAAGAGCTATTTGATATGTAGTACCTTTATTTCCTATATTCATTGTATTTTTCATAGGATCTATAGCAGAAACAAATCGTGCTCCGTTTGATCTAGCAGAGGCTGAATCAGAACTAGTAAGTGGATTTATGACAGAGCATTCAGCTGTTATTTTTGTATTTTTCTTTCTAGCTGAATATGCTAGTATAATTCTTATTTGTATTTTAAATAGTATTTTATTTTTAGGTGGTTATCTGTTTGACTTTAACTATTATCTATATCCTTACTTTTATTTAGTGCAATTTATTGCAGGAGATAGTTATATGTATCTAACAGAAAATGAAACTAATTTTAATGTAATTGACTTTGATAATTACAATTCAGTAATAGGAACAACTATAAGTGGTGTGGTAATAGGTCTTAAAACTGTATAATGATATTTGTATTTATCTGGGCGAGAGCCTCATTCCCACGTATACGTTACGACCAACTTATGTCCTACTGTTGAACTGTTCTGTTACCAATAGTAATTGCATTTATTATACTAGTCCCATGTATATTATACAGCTTTGAAAATAATGCCTGTTAATATACCTTTACTTTAATGTATTTGTATCTACGTATAGCTACTTTTACAACAAAAAGTGCACCACCTCCTGAGGAGGAAAATGAAGATCCAACTACTTTGAGAACTTATACAAATTTTCACGAAGAATCTACAGTAGAACTATTAAACAAGGATTTAAACTCTTTAAGTGGTATATACGCATTTAAGTATAATAATAGTAGCAAAATATATGTAGGTAGTTCTATTAACTTATCTATAAGGACGGTAGAACATCTAAAAAATCGAAACTCTAATATCTATTTGCAAAATGCTTTTAAAAAACATGGCTTAAAAATTTGAATTATTTTAGAAATATTACCTGTAAATATTTCAGAGCTACCTTATAGCTCACAAGCTGAACATTATGCAAATTTGATTGAATTAGAGCAAAAGTATTTAGATCTTTACATAAATAAATATAATATAAATCCAATTGCTGGTAAACCTAGAGCAGGCTCTAAACATACGGAAGCAACTAAAGAGTTAATGAGTAAAATAAGAACGGAAATCCTTATTTCTTAAATAAAACACACAGTCCTGATTCATTGAAAAATTCGAATACGTATGACGGGCTCTAATAATCCATGTTGGTAGAGTAGTAACCGATAAGAATAAAAATTTGATATCAGAACTTTTCAGCAAAACCGTGTATTTATATGATGCCCATACTTTTAAGTTAATTTCTAAGTTTAGTAGACATGGAGATTTAGTTAAAGAACTAAATATATCTAGTAAAACTCTTATTAAATATAAGATTCTTTGGCATGGTACTTAGAGATAATATTTAATTACGGTCAGTTGAAATAGTACCAAATATGAAGAGCTAGAGCTTCTTTCCCTAGAATACGTTATGACCAACTTATGTCTTATTGTTGAACTGTATTATTACCTATACTTATTGCATTTATTATACTAGTCCCATGTATATTATATAGTTTTGAAATAATGCCTTGTAATATACCTTTATTATAAATTAAACAAATATATGTTAATAAATTGATATATTTTTATAAATTTAAATGTGTAATATTTTAAATATAATATAACAAAAAAATTTTGGATGCGTATGATTTATTATAATATAGCTTTTTTATATTTTTTTTAAGTAACTTTTCTGATATTTTTTCTATTATATTGTAAGTATAACATTAAACATAGATCCTATAATAGAAAAAGAACAAACAACCATATGGTTATAAAATTTTATGTAATGGAAATAAATTATATGCCTTGCAACAGATAATAAATATCTGTTGCGTCTATTCTTTTTTTCGGCATAGAAGTAGTAATTTTATACTTTTATATTTATTACTAGCCCTATTATTTTTTTTAGTTATTTCTCTTTTTTTTTCTAGTAATTTCATAGAAATTACGTCGAAAAAAAAACGAAATAACGTCAAAAAAAATTAGGGCTTGTCCCTCAGCGCTTAAAAAAAAAGAAATATGGAATATTTCTTTTTTTTACTCAGTCTTCTTTTCTTCTTACTTTTTTGTTTGATATATATATCAAAAAGTAAAAAAAGACGCCGAGGAACTTTTTGTTTTCTTTTGCCTAAATCCACTACAAACCTTTAGCAAAAGAAAACAAAGTTAGCAGGGTAGAAAAAAAAACATGCATATGTTTTCAACCCATAAGGGGACTAGATAAAAATACAACTAATATAGCTGTAAGTATTAAAGATATACACAATACTAAGTAACTGTTGTTCTATAAAATGTGAAAAATCTACAGTTAGCATTAATTAATGACTGCTAACTCAACCCTTTAACCCAAAAGTACCATTTCTTGTCTTAGAATTAATAAGGGTATACTGTACATTGGATTTAACGTATCCTCTTAGCATAGTAGATGATTTATTATCAAATGAGGAACGTATGTTTTTTAAGCTACCTGCATATCTATACTTAAATACTGCTCTCATGGCTGTTAAACGTCTTGTTAATCTACCTGATGCTTCAAATCTTACACCACTTACTACTTGTTGTTTAATAGTATTAATAATGTTGTTTTTATTCATTGCTTCAATATTATCATCAAATGTTATAAGTGTATGTAAATCAGGTATTCTTACCATTTGTAATATAGCTTTTCTTAAAACTCTTACTGCTTTATTTTTCCTATCTCTTAATTTTAGAGCTACTGCTGATGAAAAAACGTCACTATTTAAATGTATAGA
Organism: Campanula takesimana; assembly: GCA_026119855.1. Taxonomy (NCBI): domain Eukaryota; kingdom Viridiplantae; phylum Streptophyta; class Magnoliopsida; order Asterales; family Campanulaceae; genus Campanula; species Campanula takesimana. Next base: position 67,525 of record JAOWBW010002580.1, read on the forward strand.
TCTTAATTCAACTAAGTTAATTTCTACCTTTTTGTTATACAATTTTTCAATTAAACTAATTAAACCAAAATTTCTTAAGTTTAG
>JAOWBW010002581.1:0-67521 GCA_026119855.1 Campanula takesimana
GATGCTTATAGGTTTGAGTAGCCTTAAACCCTCTCACCCAAATCGGCCAAGCCGTCCTCCCATCGGATTGGGATGCTATAGGTTTGAGTAGCCTTAAACCCTCTCACCCAAATCGGCCAAGCCGTCCTCCCATCGGATTGGGATGCTATAGGTTTGAGTAGCCTTAAACCCTCTCACCCAAATCGGCCAAGCCGTCCTCCCATCGGATTGGGATGCCTATAGGTTTGAGTAGCCTTAAACCCTCTCACCCAAATCGGCCAAGCCGTCCTCCCATCGGATTGGGATGCTTATAGGTTGAGTAGCCTTAAACCCTCTCACCCAAATCGGCCAAGCCGTCCTCCATCGGATTGGGATGCTATAGGTTTGAGTAGCCTTAAACCCTCTCACCCAAATCGGCCAAGCCGTCCTCCCATCGGATTGGGATGCTTATAGGTTTGAGTAGCCTTAAACCCTCTCACCCAAATCGGCCAAGCCGTCCTCCCATCGGATTGGGATGCTTATAGGTTTGAGTAGCCTTAAACCCTCTCACCCAAATCGGCCAAGCCGTCCTCCCATCGGATTGGGATGCCTATAGGTTTGAGTAGCCTTAAACCCTCTCACCCAAATCGGCCAAGCCGTCCTCCCATCGGATTGGGATGCCTATAGGTTTGAGTAGCCTTAAACCCTCTCACCCAAATCGGCCAAGCCGTCCTCCCATCGGATTGGGATGCCTATAGGTTTGAGTAGCCTTAAACCCTCTCACCCAAATCGGCCAAGCCGTCCTCCCATCGGATTGGGATGCCTATAGGTTTGAGTAGCCTTAAACCCTCTCACCCAAATCGGCCAAGCCGTCCTCCCATCGGATTGGGATGCTTATAGGTTTGAGTAGCCTTAAACCCTCTCACCCAAATCGGCCAAGCCGTCCTCCCATCGGATTGGGATTTATAGGTTTGAGTAGCCTTAAACCCTCTCACCCAAATCGGCCAAGCCGTCCTCCCATCGGATTGGGATGCCTATAGGTTTGAGTAGCCTTAAACCCTCTCACCCAAATCGGCCAAGCCGTCCTCCCATCGGATTGGGATGCTTATAGGTTTGAGTAGCCTTAAACCCTCTCACCCAAATCGGCCAAGCCGTCCTCCCATCGGATTGGGATGCTTATAGGTTTGAGTAGCCTTAAACCCTCTCACCCAAATCGGCCAAGCCGTCCTCCATCGGATTGGGATGCCTATAGGTTTGAGTAGCCTTAAACCCTCTCACCCAAATCGGCCAAGCCGTCTCCCATCGGATTGGGATGCCTATAGGTTTGAGTAGCCTTAAACCCTCTCACCCAAATCGGCCAAGCCGTCCTCCCATCGGATTGGGATGCTTATAGGTTTGAGTAGCCTTAAACCCTCTCACCCAAATCGGCCAAGCCGTCCTCCCATCGGATTGGGATGCCTATAGGTTTGAGTAGCCTTAAACCCTCTCACCCAAATCGGCCAAGCCGTCCTCCCATCGGATTGGGATGCTTATAGGTTTGAGTAGCCTTAAACCCTCTCACCCAAATCGGCCAAGCCGTCCTCCCATCGGATTGGGATGCTTATAGGTTTGAGTAGCCTTAAACCCTCTCACCCAAATCGGCCAAGCCGTCCTCCCATCGGATTGGGATGCTATAGGTTTGAGTAGCCTTAAACCCTCTCACCCAAATCGGCCAAGCCGTCCTCCCATCGGATTGGGATGCTTATAGGTTTGAGTAGCCTTAAACCCTCTCACCCAAATCGGCCAAGCCGTCCTCCCATCGGATTGGGATGCTTATAGGTTTGAGTAGCCTTAAACCCTCTCACCCAAATCGGCCAAGCCGTCCTCCCATCGGATTGGGATGCCTATAGGTTTGAGTAGCCTTAAACCCTCTCACCCAAATCGGCCAAGCCGTCCTCCCATCGGATTGGGATGCTTATAGGTTTGAGTAGCCTTAAACCCTCTCACCCAAATCGGCCAAGCCGTCCTCCCATCGGATTGGGATGCTTATAGGTTTGAGTAGCCTTAAACCCTCTCACCCAAATCGGCCAAGCCGTCCTCCCATCGGATTGGGATGCTTATAGGTTTGAGTAGCCTTAAACCCTCTCACCCAAATCGGCCAAGCCGTCCTCCCATCGGATTGGGATGCTTATAGGTTTGAGTAGCCTTAAACCCTCTCACCCAAATCGGCCAAGCCGTCCTCCCATCGGATTGGGATGCTTATAGGTTTGAGTAGCCTTAAACCCTCTCACCCAAATCGGCCAAGCCGTCCTCCCATCGGATTGGGATGCCTATAGGTTTGAGTAGCCTTAAACCCTCTCACCCAAATCGGCCAAGCCGTCCTCCCATCGGATTGGGATGCTTATAGGTTTGAGTAGCCTTAAACCCTCTCACCCAAATCGGCCAAGCCGTCCTCCCATCGGATTGGGATGCTTATAGGTTTGAGTAGCCTTAAACCCTCTCACCCAAATCGGCCAAGCCGTCCTCCCATCGGATTGGGATGCCTATAGGTTTGAGTAGCCTTAAACCCTCTCACCCAAATCGGCCAAGCCGTCCTCCCATCGGATTGGGATGCTTATAGGTTTGAGTAGCCTTAAACCCTCTCACCCAAATCGGCCAAGCCGTCCTCCCATCGGATTGGGATGCCTATAGGTTTGAGTAGCCTTAAACCCTCTCACCCAAATCGGCCAAGCCGTCCTCCCATCGGATTGGGATGCTTATAGGTTTGAGTAGCCTTAAACCCTCTCACCCAAATCGGCCAAGCCGTCCTCCCATCGGATTGGGATGCTTATAGGTTTGAGTAGCCTTAAACCCTCTCACCCAAATCGGCCAAGCCGTCCTCCCATCGGATTGGGATGCTTATAGGTTTGAGTAGCCTTAAACCCTCTCACCCAAATCGGCCAAGCCGTCCTCCCATCGGATTGGGATGCTTATAGGTTTGAGTAGCCTTAAACCCTCTCACCCAAATCGGCCAAGCCGTCCTCCCATCGGATTGGGATGCTTATAGGTTTGAGTAGCCTTAAACCCTCTCACCCAAATCGGCCAAGCCGTCCTCCCATCGGATTGGGATGCTTATAGGTTTGAGTAGCCTTAAACCCTCTCACCCAAATCGGCCAAGCCGTCCTCCCATCGGATTGGGATGCCTATAGGTTTGAGTAGCCTTAAACCCTCTCACCCAAATCGGCCAAGCCGTCCTCCCATCGGATTGGGATGCCTATAGGTTTGAGTAGCCTTAAACCCTCTCACCCAAATCGGCCAAGCCGTCCTCCCATCGGATTGGGATGCTTATAGGTTTGAGTAGCCTTAAACCCTCTCACCCAAATCGGCCAAGCCGTCCTCCCATCGGATTGGGATGCCTATAGGTTTGAGTAGCCTTAAACCCTCTCACCCAAATCGGCCAAGCCGTCCTCCCATCGGATTGGGATGCCTATAGGTTTGAGTAGCCTTAAACCCTCTCACCCAAATCGGCCAAGCCGTCCTCCCATCGGATTGGGATGCTTATAGGTTTGAGTAGCCTTAAACCCTCTCACCCAAATCGGCCAAGCCGTCCTCCCATCGGATTGGGATGCTATAGGTTTGAGTAGCCTTAAACCCTCTCACCCAAATCGGCCAAGCCGTCCTCCCATCGGATTGGGATGCTATAGGTTTGAGTAGCCTTAAACCTCTCACCCAAATCGGCCAAGCCGTCCTCCCATCGGATTGGGATGCTTATAGGTTTGAGTAGCCTTAAACCCTCTCACCCAAATCGGCCAAGCCGTCCTCCCATCGGATTGGGATGCTTATAGGTTTGAGTAGCCTTAAACCCTCTCACCCAAATCGGCCAAGCCGTCCTCCCATCGGATTGGGATGCTTATAGGTTTGAGTAGCCTTAAACCCTCTCACCCAAATCGGCCAAGCCGTCCTCCCATCGGATTGGGATGCTTATAGGTTTGAGTAGCCTTAAACCCTCTCACCCAAATCGGCCAAGCCGTCCTCCCATCGGATTGGGATGCTTATAGGTTTGAGTAGCCTTAAACCCTCTCACCCAAATCGGCCAAGCCGTCCTCCCATCGGATTGGGATGCTTATAGGTTTGAGTAGCCTTAAACCCTCTCACCCAAATCGGCCAAGCCGTCCTCCCATCGGATTGGGATGTATAGGTTTGAGTAGCCTTAAACCCTCTCACCCAAATCGGCCAAGCCGTCCTCCCATCGGATTGGGATGCTTATAGGTTTGAGTAGCCTTAAACCCTCTCACCCAAATCGGCCAAGCCGTCCTCCCATCGGATTGGGATGCTTATAGGTTTGAGTAGCCTTAAACCCTCTCACCCAAATCGGCCAAGCCGTCCTCCCATCGGATTGGGATGCTTATAGGTTTGAGTAGCCTTAAACCCTCTCACCCAAATCGGCCAAGCCGTCCTCCCATCGGATTGGGATGCCTATAGGTTTGAGTAGCCTTAAACCCTCTCACCCAAATCGGCCAAGCCGTCCTCCCATCGGATTGGGATGCTTATAGGTTTGAGTAGCCTTAAACCCTCTCACCCAAATCGGCCAAGCCGTCCTCCCATCGGATTGGGATGCTTATAGGTTTGAGTAGCCTTAAACCCTCTCACCCAAATCGGCCAAGCCGTCCTCCCATCGGATTGGGATGCTTATAGGTTTGAGTAGCCTTAAACCCTCTCACCCAAATCGGCCAAGCCGTCCTCCCATCGGATTGGGATGCTTATAGGTTTGAGTAGCCTTAAACCCTCTCACCCAAATCGGCCAAGCCGTCCTCCCATCGGATTGGGATGCTTATAGGTTTGAGTAGCCTTAAACCCTCTCACCCAAATCGGCCAAGCCGTCCTCCCATCGGATTGGGATGCTTATAGGTTTGAGTAGCCTTAAACCCTCTCACCCAAATCGGCCAAGCCGTCCTCCCATCGGATTGGGATGCTTATAGGTTTGAGTAGCCTTAAACCCTCTCACCCAAATCGGCCAAGCCGTCCTCCCATCGGATTGGGATGCTTATAGGTTTGAGTAGCCTTAAACCCTCTCACCAAATCGGCCAAGCCGTCCTCCCATCGGATTGGGATGCCTATAGGTTTGAGTAGCCTTAAACCCTCTCACCCAAATCGGCCAAGCCGTCCTCCCATCGGATTGGGATGCTTATAGGTTTGAGTAGCCTTAAACCCTCTCACCCAAATCGGCCAAGCCGTCCTCCCATCGGATTGGGATGCTTATAGGTTTGAGTAGCCTTAAACCCTCTCACCCAAATCGGCCAAGCCGTCCTCCCATCGGATTGGGATGCTTATAGGTTTGAGTAGCCTTAAACCCTCTCACCCAAATCGGCCAAGCCGTCCTCCCATCGGATTGGGATGCTTATAGGTTTGAGTAGCCTTAAACCCTCTCACCCAAATCGGCCAAGCCGTCTCCCATCGGATTGGGATGCTTATAGGTTTGAGTAGCCTTAAACCCTCTCACCCAAATCGGCCAAGCCGTCCTCCCATCGGATTGGGATGCTTATAGGTTTGAGTAGCCTTAAACCCTCTCACCCAAATCGGCCAAGCCGTCCTCCCATCGGATTGGGATGCTTATAGGTTTGAGTAGCCTTAAACCCTCTCACCCAAATCGGCCAAGCCGTCCTCCCATCGGATTGGGATGCTTATAGGTTTGAGTAGCCTTAAACCCTCTCACCCAAATCGGCCAAGCCGTCCTCCCATCGGATTGGGATGCTTATAGGTTTGAGTAGCCTTAAACCCTCTCACCCAAATCGGCCAAGCCGTCCTCCCATCGGATTGGGATGCTTATAGGTTTGAGTAGCCTTAAACCCTCTCACCCAAATCGGCCAAGCCGTCCTCCCATCGGATTGGGATGCCTATAGGTTTGAGTAGCCTTAAACCCTCTCACCCAAATCGGCCAAGCCGTCCTCCCATCGGATTGGGATGCTTATAGGTTTGAGTAGCCTTAAACCCTCTCACCCAAATCGGCCAAGCCGTCCTCCCATCGGATTGGGATGCTTATAGGTTTGAGTAGCCTTAAACCCTCTCACCCAAATCGGCCAAGCCGTCCTCCCATCGGATTGGGATGCTATAGGTTTGAGTAGCCTTAAACCCTCTCACCCAAATCGGCCAAGCCGTCCTCCCATCGGATTGGGATGCTTATAGGTTTGAGTAGCCTTAAACCCTCTCACCCAAATCGGCCAAGCCGTCCTCCCATCGGATTGGGATGCTTATAGGTTTGAGTAGCCTTAAACCCTCTCACCCAAATCGGCCAAGCCGTCCTCCCATCGGATTGGGATGCTTATAGGTTTGAGTAGCCTTAAACCCTCTCACCCAAATCGGCCAAGCCGTCCTCCCATCGGATTGGGATGCCTTAGGTTTGAGTAGCCTTAAACCCTCTCACCCAAATCGGCCAAGCCGTCCTCCCATCGGATTGGGATGCTATAGGTTTGAGTAGCCTTAAACCCTCTCACCCAAATCGGCCAAGCCGTCCTCCCATCGGATTGGGATGCTTATAGGTTTGAGTAGCCTTAAACCCTCTCACCCAAATCGGCCAAGCCGTCCTCCCATCGGATTGGGATGCTTATAGGTTTGAGTAGCCTTAAACCCTCTCACCCAAATCGGCCAAGCCGTCCTCCCATCGGATTGGGATGCTTATAGGTTTGAGTAGCCTTAAACCCTCTCACCCAAATCGGCCAAGCCGTCCTCCCATCGGATTGGGATGCTATAGGTTTGAGTAGCCTTAAACCCTCTCACCCAAATCGGCCAAGCCGTCCTCCCATCGGATTGGGATGCTTATAGGTTTGAGTAGCCTTAAACCCTCTCACCCAAATCGGCCAAGCCGTCCTCCCATCGGATTGGGATGCTATAGGTTTGAGTAGCCTTAAACCCTCTCACCCAAATCGGCCAAGCCGTCCTCCCATCGGATTGGGATGCTTATAGGTTTGAGTAGCCTTAAACCCTCTCACCCAAATCGGCCAAGCCGTCCTCCCATCGGATTGGGATGCTTATAGGTTTGAGTAGCCTTAAACCCTCTCACCCAAATCGGCCAAGCCGTCCTCCCATCGGATTGGGATGCTTATAGGTTTGAGTAGCCTTAAACCCTCTCACCCAAATCGGCCAAGCCGTCCTCCCATCGGATTGGGATGCTTATAGGTTTGAGTAGCCTTAAACCCTCTCACCCAAATCGGCCAAGCCGTCCTCCCATCGGATTGGGATGCTTATAGGTTTGAGTAGCCTTAAACCCTCTCACCCAAATCGGCCAAGCCGTCCTCCCATCGGATTGGGATGCTATAGGTTTGAGTAGCCTTAAACCCTCTCACCCAAATCGGCCAAGCCGTCCTCCCATCGGATTGGGATGCTTATAGGTTTGAGTAGCCTTAAACCCTCTCACCCAAATCGGCCAAGCCGTCCTCCCATCGGATTGGGATGCTATAGGTTTGAGTAGCCTTAAACCCTCTCACCCAAATCGGCCAAGCCGTCCTCCCATCGGATTGGGATGCTTATAGGTTTGAGTAGCCTTAAACCCTCTCACCCAAATCGGCCAAGCCGTCCTCCCATCGGATTGGGATGCTTATAGGTTTGAGTAGCCTTAAACCCTCTCACCCAAATCGGCCAAGCCGTCCTCCCATCGGATTGGGATGCCTATAGGTTTGAGTAGCCTTAAACCCTCTCACCCAAATCGGCCAAGCCGTCCTCCCATCGGATTGGGATGCTTATAGGTTTGAGTAGCCTTAAACCCTCTCACCCAAATCGGCCAAGCCGTCCTCCCATCGGATTGGGATGCTTATAGGTTTGAGTAGCCTTAAACCCTCTCACCCAAATCGGCCAAGCCGTCCTCCCATCGGATTGGGATGCTTATAGGTTTGAGTAGCCTTAAACCCTCTCACCCAAATCGGCCAAGCCGTCCTCCCATCGGATTGGGATGCTTATAGGTTTGAGTAGCCTTAAACCCTCTCACCCAAATCGGCCAAGCCGTCCTCCCATCGGATTGGGATGCTTATAGGTTTGAGTAGCCTTAAACCCTCTCACCCAAATCGGCCAAGCCGTCCTCCCATCGGATTGGGATGCTTATAGGTTTGAGTAGCCTTAAACCCTCTCACCCAAATCGGCCAAGCCGTCCTCCCATCGGATTGGGATGCTTATAGGTTTGAGTAGCCTTAAACCCTCTCACCCAAATCGGCCAAGCCGTCCTCCCATCGGATTGGGATGCTTATAGGTTTGAGTAGCCTTAAACCCTCTCACCCAAATCGGCCAAGCCGTCCTCCCATCGGATTGGGATGCCTATAGGTTTGAGTAGCCTTAAACCCTCTCACCCAAATCGGCCAAGCCGTCCTCCCATCGGATTGGGATGCTTATAGGTTTGAGTAGCCTTAAACCCTCTCACCCAAATCGGCCAAGCCGTCCTCCCATCGGATTGGGATGCTTATAGGTTTGAGTAGCCTTAAACCCTCTCACCCAAATCGGCCAAGCCGTCCTCCCATCGGATTGGGATGCTTATAGGTTTGAGTAGCCTTAAACCCTCTCACCCAAATCGGCCAAGCCGTCCTCCCATCGGATTGGGATGCTTATAGGTTTGAGTAGCCTTAAACCCTCTCACCCAAATCGGCCAAGCCGTCCTCCCATCGGATTGGGATGCTTATAGGTTTGAGTAGCCTTAAACCCTCTCACCCAAATCGGCCAAGCCGTCCTCCCATCGGATTGGGATGCTTATAGGTTTGAGTAGCCTTAAACCCTCTCACCCAAATCGGCCAAGCCGTCCTCCCATCGGATTGGGATGCTATAGGTTTGAGTAGCCTTAAACCCTCTCACCCAAATCGGCCAAGCCGTCCTCCCATCGGATTGGGATGCTATAGGTTTGAGTAGCCTTAAACCCTCTCACCCAAATCGGCCAAGCCGTCCTCCCATCGGATTGGGATGCTTATAGGTTTGAGTAGCCTTAAACCCTCTCACCCAAATCGGCCAAGCCGTCCTCCCATCGGATTGGGATGCTTATAGGTTTGAGTAGCCTTAAACCCTCTCACCCAAATCGGCCAAGCCGTCCTCCCATCGGATTGGGATGCCTATAGGTTTGAGTAGCCTTAAACCCTCTCACCCAAATCGGCCAAGCCGTCCTCCCATCGGATTGGGATGCTTATAGGTTTGAGTAGCCTTAAACCCTCTCACCCAAATCGGCCAAGCCGTCCTCCCATCGGATTGGGATGCTTATAGGTTTGAGTAGCCTTAAACCCTCTCACCCAAATCGGCCAAGCCGTCCTCCCATCGGATTGGGATGCTTATAGGTTTGAGTAGCCTTAAACCCTCTCACCCAAATCGGCCAAGCCGTCCTCCCATCGGATTGGGATGCTATAGGTTTGAGTAGCCTTAAACCCTCTCACCCAAATCGGCCAAGCCGTCCTCCCATCGGATGGGATGCTTATAGGTTTGAGTAGCCTTAAACCCTCTCACCCAAATCGGCCAAGCCGTCCTCCCATCGGATTGGGATGCTTATAGGTTTGAGTAGCCTTAAACCCTCTCACCCAAATCGGCCAAGCCGTCCTCCCATCGGATTGGGATGCCTATAGGTTTGAGTAGCCTTAAACCCTCTCACCCAAATCGGCCAAGCCGTCCTCCCATCGGATTGGGATGCTTATAGGTTTGAGTAGCCTTAAACCCTCTCACCCAAATCGGCCAAGCCGTCCTCCCATCGGATTGGGATGCTTATAGGTTTGAGTAGCCTTAAACCCTCTCACCCAAATCGGCCAAGCCGTCCTCCCATCGGATTGGGATGCTTATAGGTTTGAGTAGCCTTAAACCCTCTCACCCAAATCGGCCAAGCCGTCCTCCCATCGGATTGGGATGCCTATAGGTTTGAGTAGCCTTAAACCCTCTCACCCAAATCGGCCAAGCCGTCCTCCCATCGGATTGGGATGCTTATAGGTTTGAGTAGCCTTAAACCCTCTCACCCAAATCGGCCAAGCCGTCCTCCCATCGGATTGGGATGCTTATAGGTTTGAGTAGCCTTAAACCCTCTCACCCAAATCGGCCAAGCCGTCCTCCCATCGGATTGGGATGCTTATAGGTTTGAGTAGCCTTAAACCCTCTCACCCAAATCGGCCAAGCCGTCCTCCCATCGGATTGGGATGCTTATAGGTTTGAGTAGCCTTAAACCCTCTCACCCAAATCGGCCAAGCCGTCCTCCCATCGGATTGGGATGCTTATAGGTTTGAGTAGCCTTAAACCCTCTCACCCAAATCGGCCAAGCCGTCCTCCCATCGGATTGGGATGCTTATAGGTTTGAGTAGCCTTAAACCCTCTCACCCAAATCGGCCAAGCCGTCCTCCCATCGGATTGGGATGCTTATAGGTTTGAGTAGCCTTAAACCCTCTCACCCAAATCGGCCAAGCCGTCCTCCCATCGGATTGGGATGCTTATAGGTTTGAGTAGCCTTAAACCCTCTCACCCAAATCGGCCAAGCCGTCCTCCCATCGGATTGGGATGCTTATAGGTTTGAGTAGCCTTAAACCCTCTCACCCAAATCGGCCAAGCCGTCCTCCCATCGGATTGGGATGCTTATAGGTTTGAGTAGCCTTAAACCCTCTCACCCAAATCGGCCAAGCCGTCCTCCCATCGGATTGGGATGCTATAGGTTTGAGTAGCCTTAAACCCTCTCACCCAAATCGGCCAAGCCGTCCTCCCATCGGATTGGGATGCCTATAGGTTTGAGTAGCCTTAAACCCTCTCACCCAAATCGGCCAAGCCGTCCTCCCATCGGATTGGGATGCTTATAGGTTTGAGTAGCCTTAAACCCTCTCACCCAAATCGGCCAAGCCGTCCTCCCATCGGATTGGGATGCTTATAGGTTTGAGTAGCCTTAAACCCTCTCACCCAAATCGGCCAAGCCGTCCTCCCATCGGATTGGGATGCTTATAGGTTTGAGTAGCCTTAAACCCTCTCACCCAAATCGGCCAAGCCGTCCTCCCATCGGATTGGGATGCCTATAGGTTTGAGTAGCCTTAAACCCTCTCACCCAAATCGGCCAAGCCGTCCTCCCATCGGATTGGGATGCTTATAGGTTTGAGTAGCCTTAAACCCTCTCACCCAAATCGGCCAAGCCGTCCTCCCATCGGATTGGGATGCTTATAGGTTTGAGTAGCCTTAAACCCTCTCACCCAAATCGGCCAAGCCGTCCTCCCATCGGATTGGGATGCTTATAGGTTTGAGTAGCCTTAAACCCTCTCACCCAAATCGGCCAAGCCGTCCTCCCATCGGATTGGGATGCTTATAGGTTTGAGTAGCCTTAAACCCTCTCACCCAAATCGGCCAAGCCGTCCTCCCATCGGATTGGGATGCTTATAGGTTTGAGTAGCCTTAAACCCTCTCACCCAAATCGGCCAAGCCGTCCTCCCATCGGATTGGGATGCTTATAGGTTTGAGTAGCCTTAAACCCTCTCACCCAAATCGGCCAAGCCGTCCTCCCATCGGATTGGGATGCTATAGGTTTGAGTAGCCTTAAACCCTCTCACCCAAATCGGCCAAGCCGTCCTCCCATCGGATTGGGATGCTTATAGGTTTGAGTAGCCTTAAACCCTCTCACCCAAATCGGCCAAGCCGTCCTCCCATCGGATTGGGATGCTTATAGGTTTGAGTAGCCTTAAACCCTCTCACCCAAATCGGCCAAGCCGTCCTCCCATCGGATTGGGATGCTTATAGGTTTGAGTAGCCTTAAACCCTCTCACCCAAATCGGCCAAGCCGTCCTCCCATCGGATTGGGATGCTTATAGGTTTGAGTAGCCTTAAACCCTCTCACCCAAATCGGCCAAGCCGTCCTCCCATCGGATTGGGATGCTTATAGGTTTGAGTAGCCTTAAACCCTCTCACCCAAATCGGCCAAGCCGTCCTCCCATCGGATTGGGATGCTTATAGGTTTGAGTAGCCTTAAACCCTCTCACCCAAATCGGCCAAGCCGTCCTCCCATCGGATTGGGATGCTTATAGGTTTGAGTAGCCTTAAACCCTCTCACCCAAATCGGCCAAGCCGTCCTCCCATCGGATTGGGATGCTTATAGGTTTGAGTAGCCTTAAACCCTCTCACCCAAATCGGCCAAGCCGTCCTCCCATCGGATTGGGATGCTTATAGGTTTGAGTAGCCTTAAACCCTCTCACCCAAATCGGCCAAGCCGTCCTCCCATCGGATTGGGATGCTTATAGGTTTGAGTAGCCTTAAACCCTCTCACCCAAATCGGCCAAGCCGTCCTCCCATCGGATTGGGATGCTTATAGGTTTGAGTAGCCTTAAACCCTCTCACCCAAATCGGCCAAGCCGTCCTCCCATCGGATTGGGATGCTTATAGGTTTGAGTAGCCTTAAACCCTCTCACCCAAATCGGCCAAGCCGTCCTCCCATCGGATTGGGATGCTTATAGGTTTGAGTAGCCTTAAACCCTCTCACCCAAATCGGCCAAGCCGTCCTCCCATCGGATTGGGATGCTTATAGGTTTGAGTAGCCTTAAACCCTCTCACCCAAATCGGCCAAGCCGTCCTCCCATCGGATTGGGATGCTTATAGGTTTGAGTAGCCTTAAACCCTCTCACCCAAATCGGCCAAGCCGTCCTCCCATCGGATTGGGATGCTTATAGGTTTGAGTAGCCTTAAACCCTCTCACCCAAATCGGCCAAGCCGTCCTCCCATCGGATTGGGATGCTTATAGGTTTGAGTAGCCTTAAACCCTCTCACCCAAATCGGCCAAGCCGTCCTCCCATCGGATTGGGATGCTTATAGGTTTGAGTAGCCTTAAACCCTCTCACCCAAATCGGCCAAGCCGTCCTCCCATCGGATTGGGATGCTTATAGGTTTGAGTAGCCTTAAACCCTCTCACCCAAATCGGCCAAGCCGTCCTCCCATCGGATTGGGATGCTTATAGGTTTGAGTAGCCTTAAACCCTCTCACCCAAATCGGCCAAGCCGTCCTCCCATCGGATTGGGATGCTTATAGGTTTGAGTAGCCTTAAACCCTCTCACCCAAATCGGCCAAGCCGTCCTCCCATCGGATTGGGATGCTTATAGGTTTGAGTAGCCTTAAACCCTCTCACCCAAATCGGCCAAGCCGTCCTCCCATCGGATTGGGATGCTTATAGGTTTGAGTAGCCTTAAACCCTCTCACCCAAATCGGCCAAGCCGTCCTCCCATCGGATTGGGATGCTTATAGGTTTGAGTAGCCTTAAACCCTCTCACCCAAATCGGCCAAGCCGTCCTCCCATCGGATTGGGATGCTTATAGGTTTGAGTAGCCTTAAACCCTCTCACCCAAATCGGCCAAGCCGTCCTCCCATCGGATTGGGATGCTTATAGGTTTGAGTAGCCTTAAACCCTCTCACCCAAATCGGCCAAGCCGTCCTCCCATCGGATTGGGATGCTTATAGGTTTGAGTAGCCTTAAACCCTCTCACCCAAATCGGCCAAGCCGTCCTCCCATCGGATTGGGATGCTTATAGGTTTGAGTAGCCTTAAACCCTCTCACCCAAATCGGCCAAGCCGTCCTCCGATCGGATTGGGATGCTTATAGGTTTGAGTAGCCTTAAACCCTCTCACCCAAATCGGCCAAGCCGTCCTCCCATCGGATTGGATGCCTATAGGTTTGAGTAGCCTTAAACCCTCTCACCCAAATCGGCCAAGCCGTCCTCCCATCGGATTGGGATGCCTATAGGTTTGAGTAGCCTTAAACCCTCTCACCCAAATCGGCCAAGCCGTCCTCCCATCGGATTGGGATGCTTATAGGTTTGAGTAGCCTTAAACCCTCTCACCCAAATCGGCCAAGCCGTCCTCCCATCGGATTGGGATGCTTATAGGTTTGAGTAGCCTTAAACCCTCTCACCCAAATCGGCCAAGCCGTCCTCCCATCGGATTGGGATGCTTATAGGTTTGAGTAGCCTTAAACCCTCTCACCCAAATCGGCCAAGCCGTCCTCCCATCGGATTGGGATGCTTATAGGTTTGAGTAGCCTTAAACCCTCTCACCCAAATCGGCCAAGCCGTCCTCCCATCGGATTGGGATGCTTATAGGTTTGAGTAGCCTTAAACCCTCTCACCCAAATCGGCCAAGCCGTCCTCCCATCGGATTGGGATGTTTATAGGTTTGAGTACCTTAAACCCTCTCACCCAAATCGTCCAAGACGTCCTCCCATCGGATTTGGATGCCTATAGGTTTGAGTAGCCTTAAACCCTCTCACCCAAATCGGCCAAGCCGTCCTCCCATCAGATTGGGATGCTTATAGGTTTGAGTAGCCTTAAACCCTCTCAGCAATATTGTTGGTGGCTTCGAATTCAAGACAGATTGCAATCGGAGTGTAGATGTCCTTTGGATCGACAAGCAACATTCCTATCCCATAACCGTGCTTATTGGCTGCATGTAGACACCCCATTTTGGACACTTATTCATAATCATACTGCTTCTGTGTCTCGCCTTTGATTTGGGTCGAAACTCGTTAAGTTGGACATGTTACGTTAAGTTTCTGACTGACTCCATTAGTCAGGGGCCAAAATGAACATTAAAACTGCTGCAGAGGGCAAAAATGTGATTCCAACACATAGATGTCTCGTACGAGACATTGATGTCTCGTACGAGGTATCCCCCCTTGACAGTCGGGTTTTGGTCAGTTTCCTTATTGATCTTTACCCCTTTTTCTTGGCAAACACTTAAGAAATCCGGGGAAAACCTAATGGACGATCCTAGAGTCCAAAAATACCTCTGTGGAAATCAAGTCTTGGATTCCCATCACAACTTACCTTCTTGGCCAAAACCCTAGGTCTAGAACTCCTATAAATATAGAGGTTCTTGAACCAAAAAGGGGCTAGAATCCTCATTCACCCAAAAATCACTCCAAATCTGATCAAAGAGGTCCCCATAATCAGTCCCTCTCCTCACCCACGAAATTCAAGCCTCCACAACACCATTCAAGCCAAGCTCATTGGATCATCAAGGCCTTTAGTCAAGGCCATCCATAGGATTCTTGAAGAACACTTAGGTAAAACTCTTTGTTTTCTACCTTCTCATCTCCTTCTTTGTCTTTAAAGTAGTGTGATTCCATCAAAGAATCAGCCTAGAGCCTCTCCAATCCATGGAGATGGTCTCGAAGTACATGATCCGACATCCCAAATAAATAAGCAATTATTTATTTGTTCGTTTTCCTTTTGCGTACGTTTTGCATGATTTTGAAACAATGATGATGATTTCTTAGCAAGACCAATCCTAGATTGTGTGAATTGGGTGCTCCTTGACCTTCCCAATTCATAACTTAACACCCGAATCCAGATATCTCAGTCCGTGTTTCGACAACAACATGGTGGCGACTCTCAAAACAATCAAAAAGGTAAATCGAAGGATGAAAACCGCCTCGAAAAACCCGTGCGCAAACAGTGGCGACTCTGCTGGGGAAGATCACAGTAAGTGGGTTAGACTTGCGTCGAAAGAAATCATCGTTGTTTCAAAATTCTGCATTCTGTACTGTAATCTGTTCCCTGACTGAGAAGCCTCGTACGAGGGATCACTTGTCTCGTATGAGACATCTCAGCTCTGTCCGGCTGGTCTGACTCTCTGGTTTGAAAAAGGATTTTCGTTCAATTCAAACACATACACAGGGGTTCAGATCCACTCTCCCCTCTGTTTTTGAGTCTTAGGACCTTCCTAACGACGAAGAAACTCCCCATGTATCGTAAAGTTAACCTTTGTTTTGCAGGAGTACTTGCTAATTGTTTTATTCCTTGCTTTACCTGCGTTTGCTTTATGTGTGAACTACGACAGCCTGAGTTCCTCCACAAGAGGGAAACGTAGGTAGCCACTTGGCCCGGTCATTGCATGTTTTTGTTTTACTTTAAAAAAAAACTCTCTATTTTGTCACCTAGATCTTGACTCTCACACACGTACACACATGTAGAATAACTGCACTACATACCCTATAAACCCGGGTCCCAATCGGAGGACGGATATCGGTCAACACCTCCATTCTAACGAATGGCCCTTACCGGTCTCTCCAAAGATGGTATACCCACTCCGTGAGACGCTCCTAGACTGTGTTCATGGGGAGCCTTAGCCGTAAGCCTTGAATCAACCTTATGCATATATACTAGTTAATAAGACACTCCTCGAGACCGGTCGGTTTGATTCTTAGGGTTGTTTTAATCTTTGCCCAAGATAACGCATTTTCTACAATCTATAATCTTCCCTTCATGAATTCTTGACAATTGTCCCTTTGGTATAAATTGTTAGACAAAGGGTTGAGGTGATGATATGAGAATTTTTCTACGAGGATTCGAGTCTAGTCTCTCTCACCATTAAATCCCTGCATTTGACAATGTCCCTTTCGGTTGTCCCTTACAAGAATTCACAAGGTTTGATTGCATTAATGCGTTGTTTAACAAAGTGCAAAACAACTACGGAATCACTTAGGTTTGGTTAATTTGAATGGTGGATTCCGATGAGAATATGGGACCCTTGCCTGAATTGTCCGTTTGGGAGAGTGCAATACAAGTGAAAAACAAGGGGCTCATATTTTAGGGTGACAGCATCCACTGTTCCAGGATGAACTAGAGTAGTAACCTCTCAAAATGGATTAAATTCCATCCGACCAATAGGATTAAAAACTCAACCTGACTGTTAGGCTGGATGCCTCGTACGAGACATCCATGTCTCCTACGAGACATCCTCCTTTTTCTGTGATTCTACAATGTTGGTCAACCCTATTTCATAGAAGCCGACTTGTTGGGACCCCAGCCCGGATTTAACACAGTTTCTGCACTCTAGGTCCATCCGATCAGTAAAAGTAGCTCCACACTCCCAACACAATTGCTCTAGTAGTCTACATCCGTGATCCCGCGACCAAGAGACTAGTGAAGGTTGCAGTAATGGCCGGCACCCCCATCACTTATTTGGAACGCTAAGACCGTCATTACCTGACTCGAGCAGCAAGTCAAAGAGCAAGCTGAAATTGCTGCCCGTGAGAGTGATCGTCACGCCAAAGACATCGACTCCGTTCTGCAAGAGCTCCAAGAACTCAAACGGAGTAATAAGAAGTCAAAAACCCCCTCCAAAGACGGGGAGTTCCAGGCTAAGAAAAAGAATAAGAGGGATGAGGATTCCGACTCTGATTCAAATACATCCAACTCTCCCTCCTCCTCCGATGACGAGGATGCTAAGGCTAATGATAAGAGGAAGAAATCTAGTGATGATACTAACATCATCAACTCTGCCACTGTCGAGTTCTTGAAAAGAGGTTTGCACATCTTGGTCTAGCAAAGGACTCCATCGTTCCATTCGACCCCATTGCACTTCGTAAGTCAATCACTAAGCTACCACAAAAGTTTTGTACTCCTGACATAGCCAATTTCAATGGCACTACTTGTCCTCGTGTTCATGTTGAGACCTATACTGGGGCATGCTTCCAATGAAAGTGGATGACACCGTCCTAGCCCAAAGCTTTCCCCAAACTCTAAAGGGGGCAGCAAGGGATTGGTACATGTCTCTCCCCTTAGCCACAAGGACCGATTGGGCTACCGCATGTGAAGTCTTCCAAAGGCGCTTCGAGGACAATACTACTTACCGTCGCACCAAAAGAGATCTCGAGCAAATCCAACAAGGTGCTAATGAGACATTTGGTGATTTTGTCAAAAGATGGAGAGCCAAGCTCACCGAGATTGTCAATAGGCCAACTACGGATGACCAAATGCACATCTTCCTGAAATCACTCCGTAATGAGTATGAGGATCGCCTCTCCGGTACCTTCTTCCCGAGCTTCTCCGAACTTCATAAAGCCGGTCTTCGACTAGATGACATCTTTAACAGTAGGAAAGAGGCTAAGAAAATAACAGATACCGCTACACTAACAAGGGCTCTACTAGCAAAGACACATCCGTTAATGCTATCACTTTCAATAACCAAGGGAGGAGCAACTATTCCTCTGTCCCTCCACCAAACAAAGCCAAGAACGGTCCCAAGAAAGAAAGAGTCTACAACAAACTTGAAGGTATCACTCAAGAAGAACTGTTTGATATACTCGTAGAAGCCGGAAAGGTCGCACCAAGGAAACCTCCTAGCACTCCAAGGGAACTCCCTGCAAATCATGCTCACCACCTCTACTGCAAGTTCCACCAATTTAGTGGTCATGATACCAACTCCTGCAACCACCTCAAAGATGTGATCCAAGATCTCATAGACTCTAAGCAGTTAGGGGTTCCTAATGTAGTGACAAACCCCCTCCCAACCGCGGGAGGAGGGATCAATGTAATAGAAATAGCTAGTGAGAAAGAGGAGACTACTCGCCTAGTCCCAATTGTGGGTGAGATCACTCCAAAGTTTAATAATGAAATTTCTTTCTATTATATGTTGTCTTATAATCAAGTACTAAGTATGGAAAATAACAACTTTGTACGTGAGGGGGAAAACTTGCCATACTTCATGTTCCCTGAACCATGGATCGACCATAGGGGGAAGCGCCAACCGGGATTTGAAATATTCAGTGACTGTGATCCGTACTCACTTGAAACTAAACCGACACAATTCTCGTGGCTACCTCGAGAATTAGGGGGTACCAAGGCCGAAGCATTCAGTGAGTGGGACTTTGTGTTGGGAGAAGACCTACTGCGCCAATTTCTCAACCTTTGCAAGCTAGAGGACACTCAGATCAATGCAATAGACAAGGGGGACGCTCCGAACCAAGACTACACCAAGCTCATCGAGAAGAATGACAAGCCTATCCATAATTGGTATACAACTAGGGGACCCATAGCAAGTGAAGACTTTCTGATCCAAGAGTTAGGATGTACTCCCCATCCCCATAGAGAAAGAAAATTTGAAACTCTTACCTTAGAGTCAGATACCGCTACCGACGACCTCACCCAAGAGGATTTGGATGCCATCGCGGAACATGTATTCCCTTACTTTCTTAATGAAAAAATAGATCTTTCTGAGTATCCCGAGATTGCTAGCGTCATAAATGATGAATTAACTAATAACCCTAAAGAATTAGATAATAATGAGTCATATGACGAGCTAGATCAAGAAAACGAACAAATCCTAAAAGAAATTAATAAGCAAGTAGGTCTTCATGGCGAAATGGTCCTATTGATGCCGAAGAAATGCAGACAGTTAATCTGGGGATGGAGGATGATCCGAAAGAGACCAAGATTGGAGGTTTCTTCAAGGGGGAAGACCGACAAGCCCTCATAGCGCTTCACTGAGAATTCTTAGATGTGTTCGCTTGGTCCTACAAAGATATGCCAGGCCTAGCCAACTCGATTGTTGAGCACAAGATACTGCTGCTTCCCGATTCAAAGCCTGTCAAGCAGAAACTCCGCAGAGTTAAGCCAGAGTGGTCAGTACAAGTCAAACAAGAGATAGAGAAACTCCTGAGTGTTGGGTTCATCAAAGTGATAGAGTATCCAACCTGGTTGGCTAATACTGTGCAGGTTTCCAAGGCAAATGGAAAGGTCCGCGTTTGTGTTGATTTCCATGATCTCAACAGAGCATCTCCGAAAGATGATTTTCCTCTTCCAAACATAGACATGCTCGTTGACAATACCGTAAAATACGAGGTCCGTTTATTCGTAACGGATTTTCCGGTTATAACCAGATCCTCATGGCTGAGGACCAATACAAAACAGCATTTACCACACCTTGGGGGACGTTCTGTTATACGGTCATGCCATTCGGACTTAAGAATGCTGGAGCCACGTACCAGAGAGCTGTAACTGCGTTGTTCCATGGCATGATACATAAAGAGATGGAGGTGTACATTGATGATATGATCATACACTCCAAAGGCTCCGATGGGCAGCCCTTCGTCGACCTCAGAAAGTTCATTGAAAGGTTGAGACACTACAAGTTGAGACTTAATCCAGCCAAGTGTGCGTTTGGGGTAGTAAAAGGAAAGGTCCTTGGGGTACATGGTCACCGATCGTGGTATAGAAGTGGATCCCGCTAAGATCAAAGCCATCATTGACATGCCTCCACCTAAGACGCAAAAAGAGGTCAAGGGATTCATGGGCCGCCTTCAGTATATTAGTCGTTTTATATATCAACTCACGACGATGTGCGAACCCATCTTCAAACTCCTCAAGAAGAATGCATCTCTAGAATGGATCAAAGAATGCCAAGAAGCCTTTGAAAAGGTCAAGGAGTACTTAGTGAATCCGCCAATGTTGTTTCCACCGCATAAGGAGAAACCGTTGATCTTGTACCTTACAGTCAATGACACTGCACTAGGGGCTATGCTAGCACAAGAGCAACCCGATTCGAAGAAAGAGAATGCCGTATACTTTGTCAGCTGTCACTTCCAAGGGGCTGAATTGAATTACTCTGCATTAGAAAAGTCGTGTGCTGTACTGGTATGGGTAGCTGAGAGACTAAAGCCGTACATGGAGGCATTTCCTGTACAACTGATCGCCAGAATGGACCCAATGAAGTACATTTTCGAGAAGTCGCATGTCTCCTATAGGATAGCTAAGTGGTACTTTATGCTCGCGGGGTACGATATCACTTACATCACACAGAAATCCGTGAGAGGAAGAGTCTTCGCGGATCATTTAGCCGAATTTCCATGTGATGAAGCGAAGGGGGAAGACCCGCGATTCCCTGATGAGGACATCATGACAATAGTAGAAAATAAGTGGCAATTATTTTTCGATGGCGCAGCCAATAAACGGGGATATGGCATTGGCATGTTACTAGTAGATCCCTCAGATTTCTACACTCCACTCGCAATCCGCCTTGATTTTGAGGCCACTAACAATATTGCCGAGTACGAAGCTTGCATAGCAGGGCTTGAAGCAGCCTTAGAAAGAAATGTGACCGAACTAGAAGTGTACAGAGATTCACAACTTATAATCTATCAGTCACTCAAAAAGTGGAAGGTACAAGATCCTACACTCCAGAAATACAATGATCATCTCCAAGACTTGGTCAAACAGTTCAAAGAGGTTACTTTGTACTATCTTCCTAGAGATAAGAACCGCTTAGCAGACTCGCTAGCCATGCTAGCATCACTTGTGGAAATTCCCGAATGGACTGAGGTCAAGACCTTCAAAGTCATGAGGCAAACGACTCTTGCTTATTACTCGATCATAGACCTGCACGACTATAAAGAAGAGTGTAACTCTGTGAATGCCTTGGACGATAAACCTTGGTATTATGATGTATGGCGTTTCCTCCTATACGGAACATTCCCATCAGACGCATCACCTAAAGCAAAGATAGCCCTCAAACGGTTTGCCGCCCAATTCGTTATCATAAGTGATCGCCTCTATAAGAAACACCACGAGCAGTGTCTACTCTGTGCTGACGAGCACAAAGCCATAGAAATCATGGACCAAGTCCATCAAGGAGTCTGTGGAACCCACCTGAATGGAAATATGCTAGCAAAGAAAATTATCCGACTAGGGTACTACTGGGCTACTATGGAAGCCGACTGCACCAAGATGGTTAGAAAATGCCATAAGTGCCAGATACATGCCAACCTGCAACACGCACCACCATCCGTGTTATACCCCATGACATCCCCTTGGCCATTCTCTACATGGGGAATAGATGTTATTGGCAAAATTTCACCGACGGGTCATAATGGACACTCATTCGTGTTGGTCGCCGTTGATTACTTCACTAAGTGGATCAAAGCTCAATCCTACAAAGTCTTGAATGCCAAAAAGGTGGCTGAGTTCATTAAGACCAACATAATATGCCGATATGGGGTACCTCATGAGATGATATCCGACAATGGCACACACTTTGAGAAAGAATGTGACCAACTACTTGCAGAGTACAAGATAGAGAGACATAAGTCGTCACCATACCGACCATAAACCAATGGAGCAGTCGAAGCTGCTAACAATACCATAGAGACCATCATTAGGAAAATGGATAAAAGCCCGACAAGTTACCTTTTGCACTCTGGGGCTACCGTACTTCGATCCGTACCGCCACCGGTGAAACTCCATACGCCCTATCCTATGGGATAGAAGCAGTGTTACCAATCGAACTAGAAGTACCATCACTAAGGGTTCTCCTAGAAAACCAATTAAATGAACTCGCGTGGTTGAACAGCCGTTATGAACAACTAGCCCTGCTAGATGAACGACGACTTCGAGCCGCCGAGCATATCAAAACGTATCAACGGATAATGGCCCGAGCATTCAATAAGAAATTCAAATCCAGAAACATCAAAGAAGGGGACCTTCTCCTACGCGAACACCGTCTTGGACCATTCAATCCTATGGGAAAGTGGGGACCAAGATGGATAGGCCCTTACATAGTCAAGAAAGTCTTGTCCGGAGGAGCGGCACAACTCACAGACCTAGATGGAGATCAACTGCCGAAGCCCGTCAACATGGACAAGCTGAAGAAGTACTACTCATAGCTCTGTCCCCTATTAAAAAAAAAAAAAAAAAAAGAGGCTTCTTAGGGTGAAAACATGCAAGGGCGGCCTAGGTAAAAATTAGAGCAGGGAGCACAAGAAAAGAAGCCCGCTAGATTGAAAACCCGCATGGGCATTCTAGGCAAAAATCAGGGTGTGCATAAAAAAAATTAAAAAAATAGGGGACAGTATCGTACGAGACACCTATGTCTCGTACGAGACATGTCAATCAGCAGACATATTTTTCTCTTTCTTAAACAAGAACTACGATAACCTGAGCTCCTTATTTAATTGATGTAAAAGGAGAACGTAAGCAGCCTTTTGGTCCGGTCTATTCAATAAATAAAATCAAAATCTTGTCTTCTTATTAATTGAATGCATTTCAAGAAAGAAATAAGTAAATTTCTAACATGAATACCAACTTGCAAAAGAAAAATAAATAAAATATTAAAAATCTAAACATTGGTCTATCTATTGCAATCTCTCGATACTCCTAAGGATCTATTTCTTCCTTGACTTAGTAGGAGCTTGACCACGATCCGCCTTGTCATCCCTCTTCCTCTTGAACCAAGGTATCTCGAAACCGGGAGGAACATCAAGTCGATTGAACACCGAGGGAGTCAATCGTGCAAACACGTGAGGCCTATCTAGAGCTTGAAATTTGCTGGGAAGTCCATTCGCCCTCTTCTCGTAAAAGTCACTATCCAGAAAGTCTTGAGCGGCATCTAATCTGACATTAGAAGGATCCTCCTTAGCTTCCTTCTTCCTCAAATTCAAGCTAGGCTCAAATTGGTCCCCCAACAGAGAGCGGCGAATCTCATCAATACCCTCGACACTGGGACAGAGTTCTGTGAGAAACCAATCTAAGTATTTGTCCGACAAATAAATGCTCCCTCCAACATAACGAAGATTGGTCCAACGATCCATAGCGTTGCCTTGCCCCCAAACGCGAGCCAAGCTCGTAGAGAACTCTGAGTCCATGAAAGAGATATCTTGAAGCCGTCCCCCTAACACGAAAGTGTCCTGCTGCTGACCGAATTGTCGCATTACCCTCCGAGCAAAATAGAAAGAGGAATCCCTCAAACCCGGAAGGACGACCCTGTCGTACCCAAGAGTATTAGCTACGAACCGCTTCACCTTCCAAAAGGAGGGGCACCAAGCAATATCATCAATCTCCACTTTGGCAAAGAGAAGGGCCCACCCCTCGACGTTGAGACCCTTCACCAATAGTTTCCACCTATGGAAAGTGTAAGGACAATAATCGACCGGAGAGTCCAATAGTTTAAAATTTTCTCTGAGCCAAATGGTCAACAATAATGGACTTCCCCGAGTCATGGAGCCGGTTCAGTGTAGCTCATCAAGACCATGAAGGGTCTCCCCCAAGATAAGAGGAATTATGTTGAAGGCCCGTCCTCTAGCTTGCAGAACAATGTCTACGAGCTCCGTGTTCGCCATGTCACACTTGCTCACGAAAAGTACGTTTCGGAACAAACATAATGCCAAGAGGCAATCCACACCGCGACCACGAGTCACCCGACCTTTAAATCTCCTAGTCAAAGAGTGGAGATCGACTTAGCGGTTATGAATATAACTCTGCACCTTGGGAAGGCCTATACTTAATAAGTCCCTAAGAGACTCCGCCGGTACCTTGTCCCAATTAGGAACAACAATTACCCCGGTCAATGGCATATCCAGGATAGCCGCCATCTCCTCTACAGTAGGGACCATCTCATTAAGTGAAAAGTTAAAAAGATGAGTCAATGGATCCCAGAAGCGTGTAACTCCCTTTGAAAGGACCCTATCTGGTTTTAGATTCTTCAAGGTGAAAAGAATCTTAAACCCGAACATCTCCACGAATCTCTCTTGGCGAGGTTTATTGAATGAATGAAAGAATGTTGCTAAATCACCCTTGTAGCGTTCCACTAATTCTGAGTCCAAGGAGAACTCATCAACAATTATTGATGAAGGGACGGACTTACTTAGGGCCATTGGGAGCAAAAGGTTGAGAATTTTACTCCAAAAGAAAAATTCCCAGAACTGATTTAAGGCTGCATGGTATTCTAGGACGGACTAAAGGTGTTTATATACAAGTTTGGATACCAAATCCCCGAGGAAAAAGGAGAAACTGCCGCAGATTCAGAGGATGACTCGTACGAGACATCGATGTCTCGTACGAGGCATCTCCCCAGTTCAGAACAGAAACAACTCTGCTCAAATCCCAGGTTGCCCGACAAGTCAAATCATGCCTCGGTCACCTCAGAAATGTACTAGAAACAGTTTATACATCACATACAAATGACCCAACACGAATCCATCTCATAAAATTACCCCTCGATTGAGCAACCGGATATGAATCAATACATTTACACAGTCAGAAATAAAAACTAAAATTAACTAATGTATTGTGTGTTAGAGTTAGGAAATAATTGTTGCATAGGTACAAAAAGAAAAAGTTGTCTTCGCCTACGCCGAGGCAATAAATACATCATCAACAAAAAGAGGGAATGGGGGGATCCTATCTACTCGACCATCAAAAGAAAGGAGACGTCGCCACCGCCACGTAATCATTCATCAGTCTGAGGTCTCTTCCCGCAAGAAGCCGACTCTGCTGTCTGGCGAGCCAATCGGCCTAAGAGATCCGCAGTCTCTCTCTTCACCCTCTTGGCATAGGCCATAAACTGGCCAAGCCGTCCGGCGACCTCTCGATACTCAGCAATGGGCACCTGTTGAGAAGAAACAAATAGAGATGTCAAAAATGTTTGAATAAACGATAAACAGAGACATGAAATGGTAAAATGACAAGAAATGACGGAAGAAGGGTCATAAATCATACCATGGTTGCGTCGGCGGGAGGTACGAGTCCCTCAGGCATATCGCAATCGACGGGAAGGTCCTCGACGCTCCCTATCCCCTCAGCCATACTGTAGGTAAATGAAGCCGGTCCAAGCTGTGGATGGAAAGGGACGTGGACAACTCCCTGGGCCTGAGCCTGATCACCCTCTATAATCAACCGGGGCATGAGACGAGCAAGAAAGTCCTGATAATCGGCCTTCAGAGACATATGGTCAAAAGCGTCCTGACTAATGATGAGGTCCCCTCTCTCCTCCTCCGAGATGGCATAAGAGTTAAGCATATGGGCCGGTGGGTCCAGAGGAACAACAACATCGAGCCTGCTACCACCCTGCTGGCGAGAGACACTTTCTCCTAAATAGAAGCATCCCCCACCGAGACCAATCATCATCAACCTCATGTCAGCAAACCCGTAAACATGGTCAATACCCAAACTCTGCCAAGGAAAGAAAGCGAAAGCGGACTCAGGGACGGCCTCCCATCTGTCAAAATAGAGCCGCATGCCCTCCACCGGCATATCAGCCCCCTCTGCCTGATCATCATGGGTATCCCTGTTACCCCAGTGCCATCTCAAAGTATCTGGGAACATAACAGTGTTGTCTCGAAGGTTAAAAGTGAAGACACCAAACATGGCGTGTCCCTAAGCCTGCAAAATGGGAGAAACATAGAAAAATGTAAAAACTGAATGAGCTACCAAGACAGAAAGTAAACTGGGGCTGAAATTAAGGAGGAATACAAAAGAAGATGAGTATTATACCTCCCAGGCATGACTGTAGCCGCCTAAGCCAGCGTTCGCCTGATCCCGCGAACTCTCATCCATCACCACATAGCAGTGGTCCAAGCCAGCAGAACTCCAGATAGCATTAGTGACATGATGCATGTCTCTCAACACACTCAGAAGAGTGAACAAGGCTGTCGACGCATGATTGGCAAATAGCATCTCAGAAAAGGCCCACCACAGAAAACCGCAAACGGCTGCAATGCGAGTAGCAGTAAGATGCATCTGGCTAGCATTAACGGTAACATAGGCATCGAACTTTTCCCTCAAACCCTTCAGAGGGACACCCTTGCCTAGGGTGCGCACAGAGAATCCCAGAAAGCGCATCATATCATCCCTTCTGGGAGAGAAGTCGACATCCACCTCAAGCGGCTCGCTGACGATGGCAAGCCCCGTAATGGCATGAAAGTCAGTAGGGGTCATGGTAACCTCCCCCCACCGCATGTACATGGTATGAGTACTATCCCACCAGCGCTCTCGAATGGCTTGGAGTAAGTGAACGTTCCTCCTCTCACCGACTAAGCCGTCAAAGAAGGGTTTCAGCCCGAGATTCTCAATCTCTTCCGCCCACCTCTCGGCAATCACTCGTACGCTTCCTCTATAGTTGTTAATCACCCTGAATGACTGCAAGAAACATAGACAAAAGAGACGAATGTCAAAAAATCGGTAAAATCCTCATTTAAGCATTTTACCCGAAAAGTCGCAGAATTTCCTAAAACGACAGTCGAAATCATGTACTACTATACTACAATGATTTTCAACATCAACAAGGATGAAATTCCATCGAAAGATCAGCCATGCACGGTAAACCCTAGCAGCGATAATTCTAGGCGAAAATCAACAAAAGTCGAATTGCTAGAACACTAAATTGGGACATGCAACAACGAAATTTGCATGGAAACTCATTCAAAGGAAGAAATCCTTACCCGCCTAGTCCAAACAGTGTAAGAGACATGGTCCTCGGGGAACGGGCACAACTCATCCGTCTCCCACCGCTTTCCCTTCATATGCCTACTAAAGAAGTGTTCTTTATGGGATCGATTAGCACTGGCCATTTGAAAGGGTTGGAAATCACTAGATCTTGGTGAAAATAAAGATTTTGGATAAAAAAAAATGCCTAGGGTTGAGAATTCCCGAAGCAAAATAAGAAAAAGTGATTTGAAAATCACCTTCAGCGCCTAAAAATGTCTCTGATCTGCGCAAAAATAGAGAAGTCTCGTACGAGACATCGATATCTCATACGAGATATCTCCAAAAAAAATCTCAGAAAACCATGTTTTCTTGAGAAATATCAGAAAATCCCTGCTTTTTAACAGAAGGTCAGAAAAAGCCCTGCTTTAGACTGAAAGGTCGAATCTGAACCCGGTTCAAGATGGAACATTGAGTCGTCAACAAAGGAATATTTTTAGAATTAGAACAAATAAAGTTGTTTCTTAGTACGAATTTATTCTCACCGCACATCCAAGATCATGGGTGAGCAACAAAATCTGCGTCAACAAACCCTAAATCCCATGACTGTCATTGAGACGTACGTTAATGACACAGGATTTACAACTGGGTATCCCACAACTGTTATCAAGACGTAAGTTAATAACACAGGATCCCACCATTTAGAGTCCCATAATTGCCATCGAGACGTATGTTAATGGCATAGGATTCACTTTTCTGACGATAAGGCAAGTTTGTTGGAAGGAGAAGCAAGGATCCAAGTAATTGGCGTCTCCGCAACCAGTGATCCCATAATTGTTATCAAGGTGTAAGCTAATAACTTAGGATTCACACCCCTCAGAGTCCCATAATTGTCATCAAGGTGTAAAAGCTATTGGCATAGGATTAACATTTTCCGACGTAAAGGCAACCTCGTTGGAAGGAGAAGCAAGGATCCAAGTAATTGGTGTCTCCAAAACCAGAGTCCAATAATTGTTATCAAGACGTATGTTAATAACATAGGATTCACTTTTCTAACAGAAAGGCAAGTTCGTAGGAAGGAGAAGTAAGGTCCGGGTAACTGGTGTCTCCAAAACCGAAGGCGGTTCGTCATCAACAACAGGGTATATACAGAATTGGTGTCAAAGAGATTGATTCCTCAGTATGGATTGCAACTGGAGACGGTTCGTCATTAACAAAAAGGAGTATATTCAGAATTGGGTCAAGGCCATTGATTCCTCAATATGGATTACTATCTAAACTCTAAACTTTATTTATCGCAAGTATTGTTTTCAAAAATGATTTTCAAAATACCTTAAACCTCAGTTTTTGCGTGTTTTCAGAGTCGAACTACGTTTGGTCTGATTTCCTTCTGAGGAATACATAGGCAGCTTTTTAGCACGACCATACCCTTAGTTCAAAATGGCATCTTTTCTATCGACGACGTTACTTCATCCACAAGTATCGTCGCCGAGGGGCTCTGTAGATACCCCATTTTGGACACTTATTCATAATCACACTACTTCTGTGTCTCGCCTTTGATTTGGGTTGAAACTCGTTAAGTTGGACATGTTTCGTTAAGTTTCTGGCTGACTCTGTTAGTCAGGGCCCAAAATGAACATTAAAACTGCTGCAGAGGGCAAAAATGTGATTCTGTTTGCGCGCGAGGGTTTTTTTGTCCCTTTTTCGAGGCACGTTTTCGTCCTTCGATTTACCTTTTTGTTGATTTGAGAGTCGCCACCATTTTATTGTCGGAACACGGACCGAGATGTCTGGATCGGGGGTTAAGTTATGAATTGGGAAGGTCAAGAAGCACCCAATTCACCCAATCTAGGATTGGTCTTGCTAAGAAATCATCATCATCATTTCAAAATCATGCATTCACGTACCAAAAGAAAAGAAACAAAGAAATAAATAATTGCTTATTTATTTGGGATGTCGGATCATGTGCTTTGAGACCATCTCTATGGATTGGAGAGGCTCTAGGCTGATCCTTTAATGGAATCACACTACTTCAAAGCAAAGAAGGAGATTAGAAGATAGAAGGCAAAGATTTTACCTAAGCGTTTTCTTCAAGAATCCTATGGATGGCCTTGACTAAAGGCCTTGATCTTCCAAATTTCGTGGGTTTCAGAGAGGGGCTGATTGTGAGAGCTTCTTTGATCATATTTGGAGTCTAGAGTTGACCGTTAATTCACCATTAGTCATTCTAGCCAAGAACAACTATATTTATAGGGGTTTTGGACCTAGGGTTTTGGCCAAGAAGGTAAGTTGAAGTGGGAATCCAAGACTTTATTCCCACAGAGGTATATTTGGACTCTAGGATCGTCCATAGGATTTTCCCCGGATTGCATGAGTGTTTGCCAAGAAAAGGGGTTAAGATCAACAAGGAAACTGACCAAAACCCGACTGTCAAGGGGGGATACTTCGTACGAGACATCAATGTCTCGTACGAGACATCCATGTGATGGAATCACATTTTTGCCCTCTGCAGCAGTTTTAATGTTCATTTTGGCCCCTGACTAATAGAGTCAGTCAGAAACTTAATGAAACATGTCCAACTTAATGACTTTTGACCCAAATCAAAGGCGAGACACAGAAGTAGTGTGATTATAAATGAACGTCCAAAATGGGGTGTCTACAGAGCCCCTCGGCGATGATACTTATGGATGAAGTACCGTCATCGATAGAAAAGACGCCATTTTGAACTAGGGGTATGGTTGTGCTAAAAAGCTCCCTACGTATTCCTCGGAAGGAAATCAGACCAAAGGTAGTTCGACTTTGAAAATACGCAAAAACTGAGGTTTAAGGTATTTTGAAAATCATTTTTGAAAACAATACTTGCGATAAGTAAAGCTTAGAGTTTGGAGAGTACCCATACTGAGGAATCAATCTCTTTGAACCAATTCTTAATATACTCCTTTTTGTTGATGACGAACCGTCTCTAGTTGCAATCCATACTGAGGAACCAATCTCTTTGGCTCCAATTCTGAACATGCCCTGTTGTTGATGACGAACCGTCTTCGATTTTGGAGACGCCAGTTACCTGGACCTTGCTTCTCCTTCCAACGAGTTTTTCCCTTACGTTGGAAAATGTGAATCCTATGCCATTAACTTACGTCTTGATGACAATTATGGGACTCTAGGTTTGAAGACGCCAATTACTCGGACCTCGCTTCTCCTTCTGACGCGATTGCCTTTCCGCCAGAAAAGTGAATCCTATGCCATTAACTTACGTCTTGATGACAATTATGGGACTCTAAATGGTGGGATCCTGTGTTGTTAACTTACGTCTTGACAACAGTCGTGGGATACACGGTTTTGGAGACGCCAATTACTCGGACCTTGCTTCTCCTTCCAACGAGGATGCCTTATTCACCGGAAAAGTGAATCCTATGTCATTAACATACGTCTCGGTGGCAATTATGGGATTCTAAATGGTGGGATCCTGTGTTATTAACTTACTTCTTGATAACAGTCGTAGGATACCCGGTTGTAAATCCCGTGCCATTAACTTACATCTTGATGGCAGTCGTGGGATTTAAAGTTTGCTGATGCAGATTTCGTTGCTCACCCATGATCTTGGATTCGCGGTGAGGATAAATTCGTACTGAGAAACAACTTTTCTTGTTCCAATTCTGAAAATATCCATTTGTTGATGACTCAATGCTCCGTCTTGAACCAGGTTCAGATTTGACCTATTGGTCTGAAGCAGGGCTTTTTCTGACCTTTCTGTTAAAAGCATGGCTTTTCTGGAATTTCTCAAGAAAACATGGTTTTCTGAGACTTTTTTGGGGATACCTCGTACGAGGGAATGATGGCTCGTACGAGACTTCTCTGTTTTTACGCAGAACAGAGACATATCAGGCGCTGAAAGTGATTTTCAAATCACTTTTCCTATTTCATTCTCGGGAGCTTTCGACCCTAGGAGATTTTCTCACTCAAAAATCTTTATTTTCACCAAGTTCTAGTGATTCCCAACCTTTTCAAATGGCCGGTGTGTATCGTTCCCACAAAGAGCACCTTTTTGGTAGGCATATGAAGGGTAAAGTATGGGCGACGGATGAGTTGTGCCCATTCTCAGAGGACCACGTTTCTCACGCCGTTCGGACTAGGCGGGTAAGGATCTCTTCCTCTGATTGAGTTTCCATGTCAATTTCGTTGTTGCATGTATCAATTTAGTGTTCTAGCAATTCGACTTTCGCAAATTTTTCGCCTAGAATTATCGCTGCTAGGGTTTATCGTGCATGGCTGATATTTTGATAGAATTTCACCCTTGTTGATGCTAAAAATCATTGTAGTATGGTAGTACATGATTTTGACTGTCGTTCTAGGCAATTCCGCGACTTTTTCGGGTAAAATGCTTGAATGAGGATTTTACCATTTTTCTGACATTTGTCTCTTTTGTCTGCAGTCATTCAGGATGATAAATAACTGTAGAGGCAGCGTACGAGTGGTCTCCGAGAGGTGGGCAACTCTCAATGGCGAGATGAAGGAAGAGATCGAGAATCTCGGGTTGAAACCCTTCTTTGACGGCCTTATCGGTGAGAGAAGGAATGTGAACTTGCTCCAGGCCATCCGGAAGCGCTGGTGGGATAGTACTCATACCACGCACATGCAGTGGGGGGAGGTTACCATGAACCCTACTGACTTTCATGCCATTACTGGGCTTGCCATCTTCGGTGAGCCACTTGAGGTGGATACGGACTTTACTCCTAGCAGGGACGACATGATGCATTTTCTGGGATTCTCTTTGCGTACCCTAGGCAAGGGTGTCCCTCTAAAGGCCTTGAGGGATAAGGTCGATGCCTATGTGACTGTTAATGCTGGTCAGATGCATCTGACCGGTACCCGAATTGCAGCTGTCCGTGGCTTTCTATGGTGGGCCCTTTTTGAGACGCTTTTTGCTAACCATGCGTCGACTGCCCTTTTTACTCTGCTGAGCTGCCTGAGGGATATGCAGCATGTTACTGATGCTAGTTAGGGTTCTGCTGGCTTGGCCCACTGCTTTGTGGCCATGGATGAGAGTTCGCGTGATCGGACGAACGCTGGCTTAGGCGGTTACGGTCATGCTTGGGAGGTACAATACTCATCTTCTTCTATATTCCTCCTTTGTTTCAGCCCCAGTTTATTTTGATAGCATTTTTATATCAGCTACTGTGTATTGACATCATTTATGTTTCTCCCATTTTGCAGGCCTGGGGTTACGCCATGTTTGGTCTCTTTACTTTAAACCTTCGAGACAACACTGTCATGTTCCTAGATACTCTGAGATGGCGCCGGGATAACAGGGATACCCATGATGAGCAGGCCGAGGGGATGACATGATGGTGGAGCGCATGAGGCTGTATTTAGACATGTGGGAGGCCGTCCTTGAGTCCGCTGTCGCTTTCTTCCCATGGCGGAGTTTGGGTATCGATCATGTTCACGGGTTCTCCGGTATGAAGCTGTTGATGATTGGCCTTGGCGGGGGATGCTTCTACTTAGGAGAGAGAGTCTCTCACCAGCAGGGTGGTGGCAGACTCGACGTCGTTGTCCCTTTGGACCCGCCGGCTCATATGCTTAACTCTTATGCCATCGCGAAGGAGGAGGGGACCTCATTATTGGTCAGGATGCCTTTGGCCACATGTCCTTTGAGGCTGATTACTAGGACTTCCTTGCTCGTCTCATGCCCCAGTTGATTATAGAGGGTGATCAGGCTCAGGCCTAGGGAGTTGTCCACGTCCCTTTCCGTCCACAGCTTGGACCAGCTTCATTTACCTATCGCGTGGCTGAGGGGATAGAGAGCAGCGAGGATCTTCTCGCGAATTTCGATATGCCTGAGGGACTCGTACCTCCTACTGACGCGACCATGGTATGGTTTATGACCCTTCTTCCGTCATTTCATATCATTCTACCATTTCATCTCTCTGTTTATGATTTTGATATCTCTATTTGTTTCTTCTCAACAGGTGCCCATTGCCGAGTATAGAGAGGTCGCAGGACGGATTGCCCAGTTCATGGCCTATGCCAAAAGGATGAAGAGAGAGACAGCGGGGATGCTTGGACGGTTGGCTCAGCAGACGGCGGAGCTAGCTTCTTCCGGGAAGAGGCCTCGGACTAACGGATGATAGTGTGGCAGTGGCGACACATCCTAAATAGGATCCCCCATTCTCCCCTTTTGTTGATGGTGTATTTATTGCCTCGGCGTGGGCGAAGACAATTTTTCCTTTCTTTGGTTTGTACCTATGCAACAGTTATTTCCTAAATCTAGCACATACATTAGTTAATTTTAGTTTTATTTCTGACTGTGTAAATGTATTGACTCAAATCCGGTTGGTCAACCGAGGGGTAATTTTATGGGATGGATTCGTGTTGGCCCATTTATATGTGATGTATGAACTGTTTCGGGTGAATTTCTAAGGTGATTGAGACATGTTTTGACTCGTCGGGCAACCTGAGATCTGAGCAGAGTTTTTGTTGTTCTGAACTGGGAGATGCCTCGTACGAGACATCGATGTCTCGTACGAGCCATCCTTTCAATCTGCGGCTGTCTCTCCTTTTTCCTCGAGGATTTGGTATCCAAACTTGTATATAAACACCTCTAGTCCGTCCTAGAATACCATGCAGCCTTGAATCAGTTCTGGGAACCTTTCTTTTGGAGTAGAATTCTCAACCTTTTGCTCCCAATGGCCATAACTAAGTCCGTCCCTTCATCAATAATTGTTGATGTGTTCTCCTTGGACTCAGAATTAGTAGAATGCTACAAGAATGACTTAGCAACATTCTGTCGTTCGTTCAATAAACCTCATCAAGAGAGATTTGTGGAGATGTTCGGGTTTAAGATTCTTTTCACCTTGAAGAATCTAAAACCGGAATGGGACCTCTTAAAGGGAGTTGTACGCTTCTGGGATCCATCGACTCACCTCTTCAACTTTTCACTTAACGAGATGGTCCCTACCGTAGAGGATATGGCGGCTAACTTGGATATCCCGTTGACCGGGGTGATTGTGGTTCCTAATTGTGACAAGGTACCGGCAGAGTCCCTTAAGGACTTATTGAGTATTGGCCTTCCTGAGGCGCAGAGTTACATTCATAACCGCTATGTCGATCTCCACGCTTTGCCTGGGAGATTTAAAGGTCGGGTGACTTGTGGTCACGGTGTAGATTCCCAGTGCTACCTCTTGGCATTGTGCTTATTTCGAAGCGTTCTTTTAATGAGCAAGTGTGGCATGGAAGACACGGAGCTCATGGACATCGTTATGCAAGCTAGAGGACGGGCCTTCAACATAATCCCTCTCATCTTGGGGGAGACCCTTCATGGTCTTGATGAGTTACACCGAACCGGCTCTATGACTCGGGGAAGTCCATTATTGTTGACTATTTGGCTTAGAGAACACTTCAAATTGTTGGAATCTCAGATCAAGTATTCACCTTACACTTTTCATAGGCGGAGACTGTTAGTGAAGGGTCTCAGCATTGAGGAGTGGGCTCATCTTTTTGCTAAAGCGGAGACCAATGATATTGCTTGGTGCCCATCCTTCTGGAAGGTGAGGAGGTTTGTAGCTAATACCCTTGGGTACGACAGGGTCGTCCTTCCGGGTTTGAGGGACTCCTCTTTCTATTTTGCTCGGAGGGTAATGCGGCAATTCGGTCAACAGCAGGACACTTTCTTGTCAGGGGGACAGCCTCGAGACATTTCTTCCATGGACCCGGAGTTCTCTACGAGCTTGGCTCGCACTTGGGGGAAAGGAACCTCTATGGATCGTTGGACCAATCTTCGTCATGATGGAGGGAGCATCTATTTTTCGGATAAATACTTGGATTGGTTTCTGAAAAAACTCCGTCCCAGTGTCGAGGGTATTGATGAGATCCGCTGTTCTCTGTTGGGGGATCAATTCGAGCCTAGCTTGGATTTCAGGATGAAGGAAGCTAAGGAGGATCCTTCTAATGTCAGAGTAGATGCCACTCAAGACTTTCTGGATAGTGACTTTTACGAGAAGAGAGCGAACGGACTTCCCGGCAAATTCCAAGCTCTGGATAGGCCTCATGTGTTTGCGAGACTGACTCCCTCGGTGTTCAGTCGACTTGATGTTCCACCTGATTTCGAGATACCTTTGCACAAGAGGAAAAGGGATGATAAGGCGGACTGTGGTCAAGCCCCTAATAAGTCAAGGAAGAAATAGATCCTTAGGAGTATCGAGAGATTGCCAAAGATAGACCAATGTTTAGACTTTTAGTATTTTATTTATTTTCTTTTGCAAGTTGGCATTCATGTTAGAAATTTTCTTATTGTTTTCTTGAAATGCATTCAATTAATAAGAAGACAAGATTTTGATTTTATTTATTGAATAGACCGGACCGAAAGGCTGCCTACGTTCCCCTTTTACATCAATTAAATAAGGAGCTCAGGTCATCGTAGTTCTTGTTTAAGAAAGAGAAAAATATGTCTGCTGACTGACATGTCTCGCACGAGACATAGGTGTCTTGTACGAGACTGTCCCCCCCCCTTTTTTTTTTCTTATATGCACACCCTGATTTTTGCCTAGACCGCCCTTTCAGGTTTTCAATCTAGCGGGCTTCTTTTCTCGTGCTCTCTGCCCTAAGTTTTGCCTAGGCCTCCCTTGCGGGTTTTCAACCTAGCGAGCTTTCCTCTTTTCTTTTCTTTTGAAGCAGGGGACAGACTTATGCATAGTACTTCTTCAGCTTGTCCATGTTAACGGGCTTCGGCAGTTGATCTCTATCTAGGTCTGCGAGTTGTACCGCTCCTCCGGAGAATACTTTCTTGACTATGTAAGGGCCTATCCATCTTGGTCCCCCACTTTCCCATAGGATTGAATGGTCCAGGACAGTGTTCGCGTAGGACAAGGTCCCCTTCTTTGATGTTTCGGGACTTGACTTTCTTATTGAATGCTCAGGCCATTCTCCGTTGATATGCTTGGATATGCTCGGCAGCTCGGAGTCGTCGTTCATCTTGTAGGGCTAGTTGTTCATAACGGCTATCTAACCATGCGACTTCATTCACTTGGTTTTCCAGGAGAACCCTTAGTGATGGTACTTCTAATTCAATTGGTAGCACTGCTTCCATCCCATAGGCTAGGGCGTATGGAGTTTCACCGGTGGCAGTACGGATTGAAGTGCCGTAGCCCCAGAGTGCAAAAGGTAGCTTGTCGAGCCAGTCTCTGCCAGTTTTAGCCATTTTCCTAATGATGGTCTCAATGGTCTTGTTAGCAGCTTCGACTGCTCCATTGGTTTGTGGTCGGTACAGTGATGACTGATGTCTCTCTATTTTGTACTCTGCGAGTAGTTGGTCACATTCTTTCTCAAAGTGCGTGCCGTTGTCAGATATCATCTCATGAGGTACCCCATATCGGCATATGATGTTGGTCTTAATGAACTCATCCACCTTTCTGGCATTCAAGACTTTGTATGATTGAGCCTCGATCCATTTAGT
Organism: Campanula takesimana; assembly: GCA_026119855.1. Classification (NCBI taxonomy): domain Eukaryota; kingdom Viridiplantae; phylum Streptophyta; class Magnoliopsida; order Asterales; family Campanulaceae; genus Campanula; species Campanula takesimana. Next base: position 36,292 of record JAOWBW010002581.1, read on the forward strand.
GAAGTAATCAACGGCGACTAATACGAATGAGTGCCCGTTGTGACCTGTCGGTGAGACTTTTCCAATGACGTCTATTCCCTATATAGAAAATGGCCAAGGGGATGTCATAGGGTATAACACGGACGGTGGTGCGTGTTGCAATTTGGCATGTATCTGGCACTTGTGGCATTTCTTAACCATGTTGGTGCAGTCGGCTTCCATTGTAGCCCAATAGTACCCTAGTCGGATGATTTTCTTTGCTAGCATATTGCCATTCATGTGGGTTCCGTAGACTCCTTGATGGACTTGGTCCATGATTTCTACGGCTTCGTGCTCATCGGCACAGAGTAGACACTGATCGTGGTGTTTCTTGTAGAGGCGTTCACCTATAATAATGAATTGGGTGGCAAATCGTTTGAGGGCTATCTTCGCTTTAGGTGATGCGTCTGATGGGAATGTTCCGTCTAGGAGGAAACGCCATACATCATGATACCAAGGTTTATCGTCCAAGGGATTCATGGAAATGACATCACACGGCTCTTTGCTGTCATGTAGGTCTATGATTGAGTAGTAAGCAGGAGTCGCTCACCTCGTGACTTTGAAGGTCTTAACCTCAGTCCATCCGGGGATCTCCACAAGTGATGCTGGCATGGCTAGCGAATCTGCTAAGCGGTTCTTATCTCTAGGAAGATAGTAGAAAGTGACCTCTTTGAATTGTTTGACCAAGTCTTGGAGATGGTTGTTGTATTTCTGGAGTGTAGGGTCTTGTACCTTCCATTTCTTGAGTGACTGATAGATTATAAGTTGTGAATCTCCGTACACCTCTAGTTCGGTCACATTTCTTTCTAAGGCTGCTTCAAGTCCCGCTATGCAAGCTTCGTACTCGGCAATGTTATTAGTGGCCTCAAAGTCAAGGCGGATTGCGAGTGGAGTGTAGAAATCTAAGGGATCTACTAGTAACATGCCAATGCCATATCCTCTTTTATTGGCTGCGCCATCGAAAAATAATTGCCACTTATTTTCTACTATTGCCATGATATCCTCATCAGGGAATCGCGGGTCTTCCCCTTTCGCTTCATCACATGGAAATTCGGCTAAATGATCCGTGAAGACTCTTCCTCTCACGGATTTCTATGTGATGTAAGTGATATCATACCCCGCGAGCATGAAGTACCACTTGGATATTCTAGAGGAGATATGCGATTTTTTTCGAAGATATATTTCATTGGGTCCATTCGGGCAATCAGTTGTACAGGGAACGCTTCCATGTACGGCTTTAGTCTCTAAGCTACACATACCAGTGCAGCACACGACTTATCTAATGCAGAGTAATTCAATTCAGCCCCTTGGAAGCGACGGCTGACAAAGTACAGGGCGTTCTCTTTCTTCGAATCGGGTTGCTCTTGTGCTAGCATAGCCCCTAATGAAGTGTCATTGAATGTGAGGTAAACGGTCAATGGTTTCTCTTTTTGCGGTAGAACCAACACTGGCGGATTCACTAAGTATTCCTTGATCTTTTCGAAGGCTTCTTGACACTCTTTTGTCCATTCTAGGGATGAATTCTTCTTGAGGAGCTTAAAAATGGGCTCGCACATCGTCGTGAGTTGATTAATGAAGCGACTAATCTACTGAAGGCGACCCATAAATCCCTTGACTTCTCTTTGCGTCTTAGGTGGAGGCATATCAATGATGGCTTTGATCTTAGCGGGATCCGCTTCTATACCACGCTCAGTGACCATGTACCCAAGGACCTTTCCTTTCACTACCACAAATGTGCACTTAGACGGATTAAGTCTCATCTTGTAGTGTCTCAACCTCTCAAAGAATTTTCTGAGGTCGACAAAGTGTTGCCCATAGGAGCCTTTGGAATGTATGATCATATCGTCAACGTACACCTCCATTTCTTTATGTATCATGTCATGGAACAATGCAGTTACAGCTCTCTGATAAGTGGCTCCAGTATTCTTGAGTCTGAACGGCATGACTGTATAACAGAACGTCCCCCAAGGTGTGGTGAACGCTTTTTTGTGCTGGTCCTCCTCGGCCATGAGGATCTGGTTGTAACCGGCGAATCCATCTACGAATGAACGGATTTCATATTTCGCGGTATTGTCAACGAGCATGTCTATGTTGGGAAGAGGAAAATCATCTTTCGGAGATGCTCTATTGAGATCACGGAATTCAATTTGAGGCTATTAGCTTCTACTCAGACCAATTATCGGGAGATCATGGTTGTTCTTCTCAACATATTCTAGATCATATTCCTAGAATTCTGAATGACGTTGACAATGAAATTCTTACTGCTGCTCCTACTCTTGAAGAGATTCGTGAAGTGGTTTTCTCTATGTCTGGAGCTAGTGCGGCTGGACCTGATGGTTTTAGTGGTGAATTCTATCATAAGTGCTGGGATTTTATTAAAAATGATCTTTTTAGAGCTGTTTTGGAATTCTTTGCGGGCTTTCGAATGCCTAGGGGATGGACTAGTACAACTATTGACCTTCTCCCTAAGGTAGCTGCTCCCCATTCTTTTTCTGATTGGAGGCCGATTAGCCTATGTAACTTCTCTAATAAGATCATAACGAAGCTTTTGAATGGCCGTCTTGCTTCAATTCTGCCTCGAATCATTTCTCCTCAACAAAGTGGCTTTCTTAAAGGTCGTCTCATTCATGAGAACGTGTTACTTGCGCAAGAACTTATGCATTCTATCAACCGGAGAGTCTTTGGGGGGGAACATCGCTTTGAAGCTTGATATGGCCAAGGCGTATGATCGTCTATCATGGTTTGCTTTGATAAAGGTAATGCGACATTTTGGCTTTTCCGAAATTTGGATTGATATGATTTTTAGATGCATCTCGGACTGTTGGTTCTCTGTTCTTATTAATGGGGAAGCGGTGGGGTATTTTCCTTCGGCAAGAGGGCTTCGCCAAGGTGATCCTATATCTCCATCTTTATTCATTATTGCTGCTGAAATTTTGAGTCGTGGCCTTAATGCTCTTCATGAGAACCATCATCACATCATTTGTCATTCTGGTGCTATTCATGCTCCTTTTATATCTCATCTTTCATACGCGGATGATGTTATAATTTTTTGCAATGGTAGCAAGATTTCAATTGATATGCATATGCTATTTCTAAATTCTTATCAAGAATTTTCAGGGCAATTGGTTAGTGTGGCTAAATCTTGCTTTATTTTGGGTATAAGAGATATGGACAAAGCAGATTTAGTGGCTGAGTGGACGGGATTTCAACACAAACATCTTCCCATTATTTATCTTGGGTGCCCTTTGTATTCAGGGAGGAAAAACTCAAGCTCTTTTTATTCCGATTCTTAGAAAGATGGAGGAGAGACTTGAAACGTGGCAAGGAAAGATTTTGTCTATGGGGGCTAAGGTGATACTTATTAAATCTTGTCTTCAAGCCATTCCTATTTACTATTTATCTCTTCTTGAACCTCCTAAAGGTACTATCAATGCTATTACTCGACTTATTTCTAACTTTTTCTGGAGTAATGCGGATGGCGAGAAAAGGTGTCATTGGGTATCTAGAAAGGAATTCTATTGGCCTACTCAGGAAGGTGGTTTGGGTTTTAGAAAATTTGAAGACATGTCCCTAGCTTTTGCAATGAAATTATGGTGGCGCTTTCGATGTGGGAACTCTTTATGGGCTCAATTCTTATCAGAAAAGTATTGTCATAATACTCATCCTATGGATGCTACCTCTCGAGTGGGCTGCTCTCACATTTGGAAAAGGATGATCGCTGCAAAGGATTTAGTTGAGGATAATTTGTTTTGGGGTATTAAGGCTGGAAGTATCTCGGTCCAAGAACACTGGCTGGCTAAGGATCTTGTTCTTCAAAATGAAGCTCATGTCCCGATCTCGTCTTTGTTTATTGATAAAGTTCTTCAAGTAGATCATGTTCGACAATCTTATGGGCAGCAAGTTATCAACTTAATGCAAGCGAGGTTTATATCTCTTGAAGATGGGCCAGACATCCCTTTTTGGACTCCTTCTACTACGGGTAAGTTCTCTATTTCCTCTGCTTGGAAAGTTTGCCGCCTTGCTCGTCCGTCTAGCATGGTTTTTGCTAGTTGTTGGCATACTCATATTCCCCTCAAAGTTTCGGTTTTTATGTGGAAAGCTTTGAAAAATGCTTTGCCTACGGATGATTCTATTCAAAGGCGAGGTATTCATATTGCTTCCCAATGTGATTGCTGCACTTTTCGTTCTCTTGAAACCTTATCCCATATTATTTTGCATGGTGATGTTGCCTTGAACATATGGCAGTTTTTTGGGAATATGATTGGGATTCGGGTCTATGGTACTTCCCTTTCTCAATGGTTAATTTCGTGGAGTTATAATCTTCCTTTAAGAGCTTCGTGGCTATGTGCAACCTTACCTAGTCTCATTTGCTGGAATCTTTGGAAGGCGCGTAATAAATCCAGATTTGAGGGTATTAAGATGAATCTCAACGACATTATTCTTCAGGTTCAAAATCAGGTCCGGGATATTGTTAAGGCGTACAATATTTCTTTTCCATGTGGTCCGTTTGATTTGTATGTGATGGAGTTTTTCAAAATTTCGGTGGTTGATCATGTGATTAAGCCTATTCGTCTTGTTTTTTGGGCAGCCCCTACCAATGGTCAAATTAAATTAAATACCGATTGTGTGTCTAGAAACAATCCGGGTATTGCATCAGGAGGAGGTATTTTTCGAGATAGCAAGGGTGATATGGTTTTCGGTTTTTGCAAATTCTATGGTGTTGCTTCGAATATAATGGCTGAAGTAAGAGAGGCTTTGGATGGGATTCGTTTTGCTATTGAGCGTGGTTATCATTCTTTGAGGGGTTGAGATGGATTCCGAAGTGCTGGTGTGTATTTTACATAATTCTTGTCTAGTTCCTTGGGAAATTTGGCATTACATTCAGGAAATTCAACGTATGATGCTGCTACTTTAAATTCAAGTTACTCATATTTTGAGGGAGGGTAAATCAGGTAGCGGATGGTTTAGCTAATCATGCTGCAGATCACAGGGCTGATTTTGAGTTTTTTTCTAGCAGTGAGCTTCCTCTTCTCTGTTTGAGGCCTTATCTAAATGATAAGACTTCTACCCCTTATATTAGGCGTTAGTTCTCACCTCCCTTTTGTAGAGGATCTTATGGCTTGTATAAGTCCTCCCCCGTAGCTTTTTTTCTGGTGGTTAAGGCTGTCATGTCCCCCACCTTGTTCTGTACCTTTTCTTATTCTTTTAATAAAATCTAGGGAGTATCGTCTCCTTTCGCCAAAAAATAAATAAATAAAAAATATTGAGATCACGGAAATCAACACAGACTCGGACCTTTCCATTTGCCTTGGAAACTTGCACCGTATTAGCCAACCATGTTGGATACTCTATCACCTTGATGAACCCAACACTCAGGAGTTTCTCTATCTCTTGTTTAACTTGTACTGACCACTCTGGCTTAACTCTACGGAGTTTTTGCTTGACTGGCCTTGAATCAGGAAGCAGTGGTATCTTGTGTTCAACAATCGAATTGGCTAGCCACAGCATATCTTTGTAGGACCAAGCGAACACATCTACGAATTCTCGGAGAAGCGCTATGAGGGCTTATCGGTCTTCCCCCTTGAAGAAACTGCCAATCTTGCATTTTTTCGGCATCAATAGGACCATTTCCGCCACGAAGACCTACTTGCTTATTAATTTCTTTTAAGATTTGTTCGTTTTCTTGATCTATCTCGTCATATGACTCATTATTATCTAATTCGTTAGAATTATTAGTTAATTCATCATTTAGGACGCTAGCAATCTCGGGATACTCAGAAAGATTTATTTTTTCATTAAGAAAGTAGGGGAATACACGTTCCGCGATGGCATCCAAGTCCTCTTGGGTGAGCTCATCGGTAGCGGTATCTGACTCTAAGGTAAGGGTTACAAATTTCCTTTCTCTATGGGGATGGGGAGTACATCCTAATTCTTTGATCAGGAAGTCTTCACTTGCTATGGGTCCCCCAGTTGTATACCAATTCTGGATAGGCTCGTCACTCTTCTTGATGAGCTCGGTGTAGTCTTGTTTCAGAGCGTCCCCCTTGTCTATTGCATTGATCTGAGTGTCCTCTAACTTGCAAAGGCTGAGAAATTGGCGCATTAGGTCTTCTCCCAACACAAAGTCCCACTCACTGAATGCCTCGGCCTTGGTACCCCCTAATTCTCGAGGTAGCCACGAGAACTGCATCGTTTCTGTTTCTAGCGAGTACGGATCACAGTCACTAAAGATTTCAAAGCCCGGTTGGCGTTTCCCCCTATGGTTGATCCATGGTTCAGGGAACATGAAGTATGGCAAGTTTTCTCCCTCGCGTACAAAGTTGTTATTTTGCATACTTAGTACTTGATTATGAGACAACATGTAATCGAAAGAAATTTCATTATCAAACTTGGGAGTGCTCTCGCCCACATTTGGGACTAGGCGAGTAGTCTCCTCTTTCTTATTAGCTATATCTATTACATTGATCCCTCCTCCCACAGTTGGGAGAGGGTTTGTCACTACATTAGGGACCCCTAGCTGCTTAGAGTCTATGAGATCTTGAATCACATCTTTGAGGTGGTTGCAAGTATTGGTGTCGTGACCACTGAATTGGTGGAACTTGTAGTAGAGATGATGGGCATGATTCGGGGGGAGTTCCTTTATAGTAGAAGGAGGCTTCCTTGGCGCGACCTTACCGGAATCTACGAGTATGTCGAAGAGCTCTGCTTGAGTGATGCCTTCCAAGTTATTGTAGACTCTCTCTTTCTTCTTTTCCTTGTTGGGTGGAGGGACGGAGGAATAGTTGCTCCTCCATTGATTATTGAAAGCAATGGCATTGACAAATGTGTCTTTGCTAGTAGAGCCTTTGCTAGGGTAGCGGTATCCACCATCTCTCTTGGCTTCTTTCCTACTTTTGAAGATGTCATCTAGTCAAAGACCGGCTTTATGAAGTTCAGAGAAGCTTGGGAAGAAATTACCGGAGAGGCGGTCCTCATACTCATTACAGAGTGATTTCAGGAAGATGTGAATTTGGTCGTCCATAGTCGGCCTATCAACAATCTCTGTGATCTTGGCTCTCCACCTTTTGACAAAGTTACCAAATGTCTCAGTAGTACCTTGTTGGATTTGTTCGAGGTCCATTTTAGTGGGACGGTAAGTAGTATTGTCCTCGAAGCGCCTTTGGAAGACTTCACATGCGGTAGCCCAATCGGTCCTTGTGGATAAGGGGAGAGACATGTACCAATCCCTTGCCGCCCCCTCTAGAGTTTGGGGAAATATTTGGGCCAAAACGGTGTCATCTACTTTCATCGGAAGCATGGCCCAAGTGTAAGTTTCAACGTAAACAGGGAACAGGTAGTGCCATTGAACTTGGCTATGTCAGGAGTGCGGAACTTTCGTGGCAGCTTAGTGATTGACTTGCGAAGTGCAATGGGGTAAAATGGGACGATGGAGCCCTTTGCTAGGCCAAGATGTGCAAACCTATTTTCAAGAAACTCAGCAGTGGCGGAGTTGATGATGTTGGTGTCATCACTATCTTTCTTTTTCTTATCACTTGCCTTAGTATCCTCGTCATCGGAGGAGGAGGAGGAAGAGTCGGATGTATTTGAATCAGAGTCGGAGTCATCATCCCTCTTATTCTTTTTCTTAGCATGGGACTCCCCGTCTTTGGAGGGGGGTTTCGACTTCTTACTACTCTTCTTGAGTTCTTGGAGCTCTTGCAAGACGGTGTCTATGTCTTTGGCGTGACGATCACTCTCACGGGCGGCAATTTCGGCTTGCTCTCTGACTTGCTACTCAAGTCGTGCAATGACGGCTTTGGCAGTCTCTAAGTCAGTGATGAGGGTACCGGCCATTACTGTAACCTTTTCTAGTCTCTTGGTCGCGGGATCACGGATGTAAATTACTGAAGCGATTGTGTTGGGAGTGTGGAGCTACTTTGCTGATCGGACGGACCTAAGGTGCAGAAACTGTGTCAAATCCAGGTGTAAGTACCCCAATCTGAAATCGACCTACTTTAGAGGAATTCTTGCTACCATTTAGGGAAAAACCAATAGGCCAGGACCTTACTAGGATAAACCTGATATTCCAGGACTGAACTGGAATTAAACTTGGAAAAATCCAGAAGCTTGCCAAGTCGAGTCGTACGGATGGTTTGGGCACATGAGGTCCCTAGCCGTACGGCTACTTTGGGCACCCCCAGCCTCTATAAATTGAACCCCATGCAGATCATTTCAGGGGGGAGAAACAACATAAGAAGGATTACTCTATCAAAATCACTCTAGTAGTGTGAGAGAAGAGTGAAACAAAGAGTGAAAGAGAGAAAGGAAGATTGGCTAAACCAAAATAGGTAAAGCCACCTTCTCCCCCTCCCTTCTCTTCATCTATAACTCTATTTTCTCTTTAATCTTTGTTTAAGTTTATGTTGATCTTTACATTCCTTGTAAGACTTGTCCATTCAAGCACTTTTTTATTACTTGCAAGACTTGTCCATTCAAGCAACTTTACATTTATGAAAGACTTGTCCATTCAAGCAAATATACATATATTACTCTATATTTCTATTGTCCAAGCCATGAGATGATCCAAGGTGCCCTCCATGTCTTGTGTGGAAGAGGTTCAAACCTAGATGATCATGGCTTGTTGATTGTCATTTACATTCTTGTCTAGTTAGAATGAAGCTTTTGTTGGCAATAATGATCATTTGGATGATAAAGCTTCCATCTTTATCATCCAACATTGATCTAGCTCTAAAGACCCCTTTGGGGTTACAAAGATTCAATCTTTATGTGTTAATTTGATTCCTTAAAGGTTAATAAGTCATAAAAATGCCATCTTGGTGATAAAGTTTCAATCTTTAATCACCAAATGGTCAATTTTGGCCCAAAGGGCATGTTCATCAACTTTTCTCAATTTTCTCCAAAGATTGCTTATGATCACACCCAAATACTTGTTTTGGGGACTAAGTAATGATCATTTAGCATAGGAATGTTGTATCTAAACAACAGACCCTTTCAGTTAAGTTTTTCCAAACAAAACCAATAACAGAAACTTTTCCATTAAATACACACACACACATGCACATTTTCAAACTAACAAGGGAGACTCGGTTTTTCTGAGGCATTTTGGGTGAACCGCAAATATGTTCTTCCCAAAGTGTAACCTGACCTCCGAACTCACCTTCTCTAACCATTTTCATTTGTTTGGTTTAAAATTAACAAATGTGGCGACTCCGTTTCTTTTTTGGTTAGGAAAGTTACCCGTGTTTGGCATTTCTTCCTCGTGCGAACTTTGCTTGTTTCGCCCCGAGGGACGGGATCCTTACACCAGGCTGGGGTCCCAACAAGTCGTCTTTTATGAAACAGGGTTGCCCAACACGGCAGATTCCCAGAAAAAGGAGGATGTCTCGTATGAGACAATGGATGTCTCGTACGAGGCATCCAGCCTAACAGTCAGATTGCAGATTTTAATCCTATTGGTCAGATGGAATTTAATCCATTTTGAGAGGTTACTACTCTAGTTCATCCTGAAACAGTGGATTCTGTCACCCTAGAATATGAGCCCCTTGTTTTTCACCTGTATTGCACTCTCCCAAACGGACAATTCGGGCAAGGGTCCCATATTCTCATCGGAATCCACCATTCAATTAAGCCAAACCTAAGTGATTCCGTAGTTGTTTCGCACTTTGTTAAACAACGCATTAATGCAATCAAACCTTGTGAATTTTAAGGGTAAGGGACATGTTGAACGGTGCGGTCGAAACTAAGCCAAAATGGCATCCACAATCCCTCACAGAATAGTGAAAGTAGGAAAACACAAACTCGGATTCCCGTAGAGAGGTTCTCCATTCTTTCAAAATCCTTTGTTCAACATTTAACCGAAGGGACATTCGTCATATTCACAAGGGAGGATTATAGATTGTAAAGATGCGTTATCTTGGGCAAAGATTAAAACAGCCCTAAGAATCGAACCGACCGGTCTCGAGGAGTGTCTTATTAACTAGTATGTATGCATGAGGTTGATGCAAGGCTTACAGCTAAGGCTCCCCATGAACACAGTCTAGGAGCGTGTCACGGAGTGGGTACACTATCTTTGGAGAGACCGGCGAGGGCCATTCATTAGAATGGGGGTGCTGACCGACATCCATCCTCCGATTGGGACCCGGGTTTATAGGGTATGTAGTGCAATTATTCTATATGTGTGCATGTGTGTGAGAGTCAAGATCTAGGTGACAAGGAGAAAATAGAAAGTTTTTTTTTGAAAATAAAAGCAAAAATAAGCAATGGCCGGGCCAAGTGGCTGCCTACGTTTCCCTCTTGTGGAGGAACTCAGGCCGTCGTAGTTCACATATAAGGCAAACACACGTAAAGCAAGGAATGAAACTACTCCTACAAAACAAATATTAGCCTTATAATATATGGGGAATTTCTTCGTCGTTAGGAAGGTCCTAGGACCTCAGAAACAGAGGGGAGAGCAGATCTGAAACCCTGTGTACATGTTTGAACCGAACAAAAATCCTTTTTCAAACCAGAGAATCAGATCAGCCGGGCAGAACCGAGATGTCTCGTACAAGACAAGGGATCCCTCGTACGAGGCATCTCAGATGAGGAATAGGTTACAGTACAAAATGCAAAATTTTGAAACAACGATTATTTCTTTCGACGCAAGTCTAACCCACTTACTGTGATCTCGTCCCCAGCAGAGTCGCCACTGTTTGCGCGCGAGGGTTTTTCCGTCCCTTTTTCGAGGCACGTTTTTCGTCCTTCGATTTACCTTTTTGTTGATTTGAGAGTCGCCACCATGTTATTGTCGGAACACGGACCGAGATGTCTGGATTCGGGGGTTAAGTTATGAATTGAGAAGGTCAAGGAGCACCCAATTCACCCAATCTAGGATTGGTCTTGCTAAAAAATCATCATCATCATTTCAAAATCATGTATTCACATACCAAAAGAAAAGAAACAAAAAAATAAATAATTGCTTATTTATTTGGGATGTCGGATCATGTGCTTCGAGACCATCTCCATGGATTGGAGAGGCTCTAGGCTGATCCTTTAATGGAATCACACTACTTCAAAGCAAAGAAGTAGATGACAAGATAGAAGGCAAAGATTTTACCTAAGCGTTTTCTTCAAGAATCCTATGGATGGCCTTGACTAAAGGCCTTGATCTTCCAAATTTCGTGGGTATCAGAGAGGGGCTGATTATGAGAGCTTGTTTGATCAGATTTGGAGTCTAGAGTTGACCGTTAATTCACCATTAGTCATTCTAGCCAAGAACAACTATATTTATAGGGGTTTTGGACCTAGGGTTTTAGCTAATAAGGTAAGTTGAAGTGGGAATCCAAGACTTGATTCCCACAGAGGTATATTTGGACTCTAGGATCGTCCATGGGATTTTCCCTGGATTGCATGAGTGTTTGCCAAGAAAAGGGGTTAAGATCAACAAGGAAACTGACCAAAACCCGACTGTCAAGGGGGGATACCTCGTACGAGACATCAATGTCTCGTACGAGACATCCATGTGCTGGAATCACATTTTTGCCCTCTGCAGCAGTTTTAATGTTCATTTTGGCCCCTGACCAACAGAATCAGTCAGAAACTTAACGAAACATGTCCAACTTAACGAGTTTTGACCCAAATCAAAGGCGAGACACAGAAGTAGTGTGATTATAAATGAACGTCTAAAATGGGGTGTCTACAGATTCCAACACATGGATGTCTCGTACGAGGTATCCCCCCTTGACAGTCTGGCTTTTGGTCAGTTTCCTTATTGATCTTGACCCCTTTTTCTTGGCAAACACTTATGCTATCAGGGGAAAACCTAATGGACGATCCTAGAGTCCAAAAATATCTATGTGGAAATCAAGTCTTGGATTTCCATCACAACTTACCTTCTTGGCCAAAACCCTAGGTCTAGAACTCCTATAAATATAGAGGTTCTTGAACCAAAAAGGGGCTAGAATCCTCATTCACCCAAAAACCACTCCAAATCTGATCAAAGAGGTCCCCATAATCAGTCTCTCTTCCTTACCCACGAAATTCAAGCCTCCACAACACCATTCAAGCCAAGTTCATTGGATCATCAAGGCCTTTAGTCAAGGCCATCCATAGAATTCTTGAAGAATGCTTAGGTAAAACTCTTTGTTTTCTACCTTCTCATCTCATTCTTTGTCTTTGAAGTAGTGTGATTCCATAAAAGGATCAGCCTAGAGCCTTTTTAATCCATGGAGATGGTCTCGAAGCACATGATCCGACATCCCAAATAAAAAAGCAATTATTTATTTGTTCGTTTTCCTTTTGCCTACATTTTGCATGATTTTGAAACAATGATGATGATTTCTTAGCAAGACCAATCCTAGATTGTGTGAATTGGGTGCTCCTTGACCTTCCCAATTCATAACTTAACCCCTGAATCCAGATATCTCGGTCCGTGTTCCGACAACAACATGGTAGCGACTCTTAAAACAATCAAAAAGGTAAATCGAAGGACGAAAACTGCCTCAAAAAACCCGCGCGCAAACACTGCACCATCGAAAAACAGTTTCCACTTTTTTTCCTCGGTTGTAGTGAAAATCAAGTGCTCGTCGGGAAATTGTAAGTCTTCCCCCTTCACTTCATCACACGAAAATTCAGCAAGCTGATCACTGAACACTTTCCCCCTGATGGATTTGAGTGTGACGTAAGTGATATCATAGCCGGCGAGTATGAAGTACCACTTGGCTATCCTTGTTGACATAAAAGGCTTCTCGAAGATGTAGTGGAGCGGGTACACTTTTGCTCGTAGCTTGATCGAAAAGGCTTCCATGTAGTGTTTGAGATTTTGAGTGACCCAAACCAATGCTACACATGACTTTTCCAAGGTGGAGTAGTTCTTTTCGCCTCCTTAAAATCGGGGACTGACAAAATAAATGGCATTCTCATTTGTGGAGTCTCGTTGCTCTTGTGCTAGCATAGCCCCTAGGGCTTCATCATTCACTGTGAGGTAGAGCAAGAGAGGCTTCTCTTTGTGTGGTGGAACCAGAACTGGAGGGCATGTCAAGTAATGCTTCACTTGGTCGAAGGCTTCTTGGCATGTGTCGGTCCACTATAGAGCCACATTCTTCTTGAGTAACTTAAAGATTGGATCTCACATGGAAGTGAGTTGGTGCACGAACCGACTGATGTACTAGAGTCTACCCATGAAACCTTTGATTTCTCTCCGTGTCTTCGGAGGAGGCATGTCAATGATTGCCTTGATTTTTGAGGGATCTACTTCAATTCCCCTCTCTGTGACCATGTAGCTAAGAACTTTGCCTAGGATAACCCTAAAAGTGCACTTTGCGGGATTGAGCCTCATCTTATGTTGTCAAAGCCTTTCGAAGAACTTGTGGAGGTCGATCAAGTGTTGACTGTCAGTTCCTTTTGAATGGATGATCATGTCGTCCACATAGACCTCAATTTCTTTGTGAATCATGCCGTGGAACAAGTCTGTCACAGCCCTTTAATAAGTAGCCCTAGCGTTCCTCAACCCAAATGGCATGACTGTATAGCAAAAGGTGCCCCACGGTGTTGTGAAAGCAGTCTTGTATTGATCCTCCTCTGCCATGAGAATCTGATTGTACCTGGCAAAACCATCCACAAATGAGCGGACCTCGTAAGTGGCAGTTGAATCGACTAGCATGTCGATGTTGGGTAGTGGAAAGTCATCCTTTGGAGAAGCTTTGTTCAAATCCCGGAAATCCTCACAAACAAGGACCTTGCCGTTAGCCTTTCTGACTGTCACAACATTTGCTAGCCATGTCGGATACTCAATGACTTTGATGAAGCCCACACTGAGAAGCTTCTCTATTTCTTCTTTGACTTGTAGAGACCATTCAGGCTTGATCTTTCTGAGTTTCTGCTTGACTGGCTTGGTGTCGTCTCTGATCGGAATTCTGTGCTCGGCGACCTTTCTGTCTAAACCTGGCATGTCTTTGTATGACCATGCAAAAACATCCACGAACTCTCTGAGTAGTGCAGTCAATCTGTCTTTCTCTTTCCCTTTGAATTCATATCTTGGTTTCTTTCGGCTCCTCGTCGGTACCCAGATTAGCAACATGCAATTCTTCATCAGCCCCTGGACCATTTTCGCCACGACTACGGACCTGTTGAGCTAGTTCATTTAAGTATGTTTCATTTTCGTGGTGTATTTCATCATGGTTTGAATCGTTATTAACTAGTTCATTAAATTCATTATTAGTTAATTCATCATTTATGATGTTTGAAATCTCGGGGTACTCAGAAAGATCAAATTTTTCATTAGCAAATAAAGGGAACACAAGCTCGGCTATTGCCTCCATATCCTCTTGGGTGAGGGTGTCAGAAACACTCTTGGACTTGAAAGTGAATGTCAATAAATCTTCCTTTGTTGCCTTGCGTGGGATAGAACCCATTTTCTCGACTAGGAATTCTTCAGATACTACCGGTCCCTTTGTTGAATACCAGTTGTTGATCGGCTCGGAGCTCGGCTTGATCTCACTGATAGGCTCACTTCCCATGTTGGTTTCGTCGGAGATGGCATTGACTTGGCATTCATCCATGATGGCAAGTTCCTCGAACATGGAGACTAGATCAGTTAACTCCTCCCCCATAGTAATCTCTGTCTCGGACTCTATGGTCATTTTTTTACCCCACCATTCTCGGGGTGACATAGGTATTGGTTCCTCTTCGCACTTCTGAATTTCACAATCGGCAAAGACTTCAAGGCCGAACATTCTGATGCCCTTGCTGTTGATCCATGGTTCGGGAAAGATTATGTACGGGACGGGACATCTTCCCCCTGGCGGACAAAGTAGCCATTTAAAGTCTTGCGGTAAGGCCTCAAATTAGGGATTTCATAGTGACGGCCTTCTCTGCGAGCTCGGGCCTTTGCAATCTTGACGGCTTGCTCATATTTCATGTCATCCTCGGAAGGCTCATACCCCAACCCAAACTTATTTGTGACAAATGGAACCTCCATGGGTTGCATTCTTCCTTGTTGGTGTTTCCCTAGGCCTAAATCGGGGAAGTAATTCAATTTTCCTCATCACGCGGAGGACTTTGTGATTGTCGAGGGTCCATGGTCCGTTTCCTCCTTCTTTGTTGATGGCGTTGATTGAGACACCAGAGAGGATGGAGTCTTCTAACCCATGTTAAATTTGGTGGACGGGTCCTCCACTTCTGTGGATAGTGACATTTTCTGCCATGACAGTTACTATTTTATCTCCATTCGGAACTTGACACATTGATGGAGAGTTGAAAGGACGGCATTAAAACTGTGTATCCATGGTCGGCCCAAGAGAAAATTGAATGAAGAGGGGACATCAAGCACTTGAAACGGGACGGACATAACCATGCTCCCAAATTCAATGTCCACTTCTACTATGCCCATGACTATGCGGGCAGTGCTGTCATATCCTCGGATCACTTGAGTAGAAGACTGTAAATCTGAACTTTTAAGCCCCAGTATGCCCATGATTCGGCTATGGATTAAGTTGAGTGCGGAACCACCATCAACCAGAACCCTTGAAATTAGTCTCCCTCTTGCCCTTACTTTGAGATTGATGGCCTCATTGTGGCCAAATGGTGGAAGGTCCATATTGGCAAAGGTGATGACATTGCCAAAATGTATGTGTCAGGAGAGACTGATGTGTCGTGAGGTTGCTGATGACGAGGTCTCGATGCTTCTTTGAAGATGCAATGAGGTCCCAAATGGATATGTTTGCTTGAGTTTTCTTGAGTTGTACTAATAAAGGATCTTCGGGAGTGTCGCGAGTCTGCAATCTTGGAGAAGAGGTGCTAGTCGCAGAAGCGATGGGATTGCTTGCTATGACCATCCGGATCGTGTTACCAGGTTGACGTTCCCATTTTGATTCTTTTTCCTATTCTCTAAGACTTCCTTCATTATCTCATCATAAGTCATAACGTAGCAAGAATTATCAATTTCATTCATATCATTGGAGCCCTCATTCATAATGGGAATTCAATGAGTGGTCTCCCCAAACTCGACTAACTCTATTACATGGACATCACCCCCCACTAGGAACTATGAATTCCTTTTTGTCGATGAGGTCTTAGATGATGTTACGGAGGACAAAGCATTCCTCGGTAAGATGGCCACCATGTTAATGATAGTCACACAATTTGTAATAGGCATGGTTGGCGTGCATCATCTTGGGCTTGTATCCTTGTAGAGGTGTAATTTGCCCTTTGGACTTGAGGGCTTCAAAGGCCTCAGTGTGAGTCATACCTTGAAGAGGAGTGTAAACACGGTCACTATAAAACTTTTTGCCTTGGGGCGGAGGGACTTTCTTGTAATTTCCCTTGTCAGTATTGACGGTGTTGACTGAAGCCTCTTTTGTTGAGTTAGAGGCGGCCTTGTATCGGAAGCTAGGAGCAGTTTTCTTGATCTCCTTGAGCAAATTATCCATTCGTACCCCTGCCTCATACATTTGAGAAAAGTCAGAGTAGCAAGCCCCACTTAGGTGGGTGCGGAGATCAATCTTGAGACACTTGAGGAAGATGTCCATTTTCTCCTTGGTATTAGACCTCTCGACTATTTCAGCAAGTTTGTCATTCCACCTCTTTGTAAAATCAATAAAAGACTCATTGTCCCTTTGGGTGGTGTTCTGAAGCTCTTTCTTTATCGGGCGGTGAGTGGTGTTACCTTGGTATTGACTTTTGAAGGAAAGCATGGCGGCGTCGCAATCGAGACGGATTGTGAGCGGGAGAGTTGCATACAAATCTTTTGCGGCCCCCTCGAGAGTAAGAGGCATTGTGCCATCACTTTTGGAGAGACCTTCTTTGGAACCATGGCCCATATGTAAGTCTCAATGTGGGCCATTGGACAAGAGTTGCCCTAGAACTTGCTGATGTCGGGCATTTTGAACTTTTCGGGGAGAGTAGCCATTGTGCTCATAAGGATGGATGACCGATAAAGGCATGTGTCGGAGCCTTTCCTCAAGTTGAGACCGTTGAAGCGTTGGTCAATGTAAGCCATGATTGAATCGACCATCTTGTGATCTTTGCTTTCGGTGCTTGGTTCCCCCATTTTCTTGGTACGGGCACTAACATAAGGGCTTTCAAACAAACCCTTGGTCCACTCGGAATCTTCATTGTCATCCTTGTCTTTACCCTTGGAAAGCTTAGTGATCTTAGCCTTCATTTGATCCATTTCGGTTTCATGAGCCTCCCTTTGATTGTCAAGGTGGGATTGCCAAAGATCATCTTTGTTTTGGGCCTCCTTATTGAGAGTGGAGACTTGCTCTTGGAGAGTTTGGACCATAGCTGAGAGTTTCTCAAGAGACATGGTGTTATTGGTGTTGGAGTTGCCGGCCATTGATGTTGTCGGAGCTGTTGGAGTGATCAATTCATGAACTAGCCGGTTTGCTGAATCTCGGTAGATGCGGTAAGTACCAATTGAACCTAAATTGAAGAAGAGGCCCTTGTCAGTCTTGAGTAACACTTTCGGTCCATGAGAGTCTTGAACACACAATGGGCACACGACTCGAACCACATAAAGAAAAAGACTTTTTTTTTATAAGTCAGAGAGACGTGGTCCCTTTGGGGTTTTCTAAGAGAATAGTTGTATCGTCACACTAGTATATAGACCTTCCCGCGGTCCCATATACTCATCGGATTCCATCACGTTTGTGAATCCTACACGTGTTGGGATTAGACTAAATTAATGTAGTAAAGCATACATGCGGGGACATATTTTTTATTTTCATCCATAATAACCACTTGAGGACGGGGTTTTATTTCGTCCATGATAAGCACTTTTTTCTCTTGGAAATGGCATGTATGATTTGAAGACATTAGTTTACGGAAATCTCGGCACATGAAAACCGACTTGGTCACGGAGTGTTAGACCCTAACTAGAGTTGTGTTGGCTTGTGCTCGGCTAAAGAGAGGCTTAAAGTTCACCCCCATCATGTAGTCATGAACTATGCTACGGGCTGAGGTTTACCGCTCCGAGAGAGTCAAGGTCGGGTGGAGCTTGAAACTATCTAGGACGGGCCTCGACGGGTTTGGGGTTATGAACTTGTGCGACTTGATAGTGAGCAATTGATAAGAATTAGTGCACGTAGTGTGAGGTCCAACAAGTGACAATTTTTTTTTATTTTTTTTTAAAGAAAAGAAAAGAAAAGCACATAAACACATAATTTACAACTTTCGAATCACCCGTGTGACCGATAAAAAAACACAAAATAAAATAGTTTAATGGTCCAAATCAGTCTTGGTGCAGGCAACTGTGCCCACACCCCATTATTCTGCTCTGTTTTGGGAGCCTGTTCCTGTTCTGAAAAAAACCGCCCAGAAGCGTGCGCCTCTGGCCTGTGTCATGGGATGCGTGCGCGTTGCGCAGAGTACCAGGGAGGCGCCCGTTTTTGGGTAAACTTGTCAGACACTTGGACTCAGGGGATTGGCCTGGTCCTGAACATTTTTTCGAACCCCTGCAAATATGATTAGCACAGAAAATGAAGAATAGGAAGAACATATGAGAAGCGGGTGATTCTGGTCTCTGATGTGAGACGCGTGCGCCTTAGGCCAAGAAGGCCAGAGGCGCACGCTTCCCACCATCAGGAACCAGAATGCCTAGAAAATGTAGACTATGAACAAAACGCAAGCTTAACCCTCAAGCTGTCCCCAGCGGAGTCTCCACTGTAGATACCCCGGGAGAGCCACGGCTTGGCTAGAGCAGTGGGTTATCCTAAGATGCCACCTATGTTTTTAATGGAACATAAGAAAAACCTAATATTAAGCCTATGTTTTGATACGAAAATCAGAGATTCTTGTCATGAGATTCGGGGGTTAGGTTACGAGATGTGAAGTACTTAAACACCCATCTCGCCCAACATAATGTTGGTCTTGCTTGTTCATAGTTTACATAAATGAAAATGTTCTTCCTATTCTTCGATAATGATAAAAGGAGTTAAAAAAAGTGGGTTTGAATATGGGGAGATAACTCCTTAACCGACTTTAAAGTCGTGAAGTGATCTTTGGTGTTATGTCCCAAAGGGTTTAGGACCTTTGAGCTTAAATACACCTCTCTTTACAAGGTATTAACCTAATTGATATTGTATCTTTATTGGTAGCCTCCATGTGTTTGAGAAACACATTCTTGAGTTTAGATTGTGAATCAAAAACTCAAGAACACCAATAAATTCATATAGCCTTTGAAGATTAGAAAAACATGTTTTCTAATGGGTCTAGCAATCTAGATCAAGAATGGTTCTAGATATTCGTTCGCGTGTGGATAAACATAGAGGGTGCTTCTTTTATCATCTCGTGTTCGTGTTCCTGTTCCTGTGATCCTGATCCGAAGAATGCGAAGAATGAGGAGATCAAATCATAAAGCTTGCAGACTTGAAATTTGAAGTTCCGGAAAACTTTAAATGCACAACATGGTTAGTATTCTAAATTCATCTTGCTATTAATTTAATAATCATGAATGAATCTTGGGGCTTAGGGTTTCGTTGATTTATATTGCCATCTTCCGCTGCGCAAGGACCATCAAAACCCAACAGTGGTATCAGAGCCCCATTCATGCATGATTATTATGTTGATAATATAATTGGATTATATGTGTTAACATGCTATTTGAATTTAGATTCATTGTGTTTATGTGGTCTATGAGTTTTATGTGGTTTATTGTTTTTGTAACTTTAATCACACTATTCAATCGCAATAAAATTATGGTGGATTTAAAATTATTTGGGTTATCAATTTTTGATTGGATCAAAGTTTTGATAATCTAGAGATTCAAGAATAAATGGTTTATTAAAGGTTTTGATGATCATGGTGATTGGATTATCAAGAACATCAAATCCTAATTGAATCGGGGAAAAACAATTTTGAGACAAATTTTTGAATTTAATTTTTTTTTGATTTTTCGTAGGAGGTCCGACCGGACCTAAGAACTGATCCGGCCGGACCCTGTGGTCTGGTGCGGGCGGGGCTTAGGGTCATGGGGTGGATCTTGTGGTTTTAAACTCCTATTTGTTTTATTCTTGTGAATTCTGAGATTGGATCAAGGTTTGGACGGCTAGCCTACGTTCTCGAGACTGTGTTTCCCAAACTTGATCACAGTCAAAGATTCAAAGATAAAACGAAGTTAGAATTATGAAGAGTTCATAATTGCTAAAATTAAAAAACAAAGTTCTTGATTCAAGTTTGGAGATCCATATGGAATTGTGAATGCAATTGGCCTACGTTCATCGAGACCATCTATTGCTTAGTTTCGGCCACATGGACTATTTTCTTGGTTTCTTGAATTAGTGCATAATTGTGGATGCCTATGGCTTAGTTTCGGCCACACTTCTTATTTTCTTGATTTGGAGATAATAACCAAAGTTCAAATGAGTCTCATCCTCATAATTATAGAGAAACCAATGACACATAAATATCATGCTTGAATTAATGGAGATTAATTTAATGACTAATATTGATGCTATTACATGTTATGTGCCCATAAACATGTTGTATGCTATATGAGATGAACCTTCTCAAAATTTAAGTTTTATGCCATCCACGATTTAAACACTTGTGAAGTACATTGATAGTTTAGGTGTGGTTTATCTTCAAAGCAGGGCATATCATTCTATCTTTGAGAAGCAAGATGAGGCAAAGGTTGTCTATACGTTTAAAGTGGTTAAACTTAATTAGGCTAT
This sequence comes from Campanula takesimana, assembly GCA_026119855.1. NCBI lineage: Eukaryota > Viridiplantae > Streptophyta > Magnoliopsida > Asterales > Campanulaceae > Campanula > Campanula takesimana. The sequence continues at coordinate 56,958 of JAOWBW010002581.1, forward strand.
CATAACGGTTATGGGCCTAAGGCATAAGATGGGATTAAAACATGTAAAACATAAGATGTCACAAATCCCATAAAGAATCTAAGAGTCACATATGATGTGATTGATAAGGAGTTATCTACCTAAATAGCTTGATTTTGAGGTTCATGCCAAAGCAGACTCACAAATCAAGTGAAATATGGACCTTAGCCCACTTAAATTATATTATACAATTGTTCTATATGAAGGTTATATAATTTAGTGGGAGTATTTATGAAATACAAAATATATCTCTTAAATGATTGGTATGAAATATAGGTGTATATTTATTTGCATATTTATGTAGAATATTGTGTCAAACTTTAATTATGTTTGTTACTGCGATTTGTTTTTTAAAATGACAAAGTTAAAAGAAGAATGAAATTAATTTCTTTGATTGGATCATGAGCTTAAGAATTGTTCTAAAGCAAGAACGGAAATTATACATTCTTAATAATCCTAAGTAACCTAAATTGCAATATTAATTTGATTAATATGTTCCGTAGGATCATCAAAATTTAATTTGATTAACTTGTTGATGATCTTAGATTCATGAATAAATTGTTTATTCTTTGTTTTGATGATCATGATAATTGGATCATCATAAACACCAAATCCTAATTGAATCATGGAAAGCAATCTTAAGGTAAATTTTGGAAATTTAAAATCCACCGCTTTTATGATAAATATTTTGAGTTGAATTTAATTGTCAGATGGCTGGTTTTAGAAACCGTGTTTCCTGAAATTAAATGTCAGTTTCAAAATTAATCTGGGATTGAATCTAGTTTCAGATGGCTGGTTTCGAAACTGTGTTTCCTGAAAAGTGATGTCAATTCAAGAATTCAGATAAACTAAATTCAGAATCATGAATTGTTCTTGATTACTGAAATTATTTAAATTGATGAGACATGGAATTTAGAAACAGACCACAGATCCATATGGAAATGTGGATGCCTTTTGGCTTAGTTTCGACCGTATAGATTGTGCTCTCAATATCTGAACTATCATACGAAAACATGTTGATCTAAGTCGAAAATTTGATTTTTGACTTCATAAATTTCTAAAACAAAAGAGGATTAAAAGATAAAGCTAAGACAAATGTTGTCAAACCTAAAGGAAGTAATTGTGGCTAAAATTATAACTCTTAATGACGTAATTTTGCAGTATGGCAATTGGATTGAACACTTAAAATTGTAATCAAAATTCTGGATGATCAAAGAAAGTGAATGGTAGTGAGACTACCACTTCGGAAATTTATGTTATAAGATTAATCTTTCTACTTTTAATTATTGGGTATTGGATACAGGATGTAGATCCCACATTTGTATAAATGTGCAAAAATTAATAAATACAAAGACTACTTATGAGAGGTAAAGTTAATCTACGAATGGTAATGATGCAAGAGTTGCAACATTGATCGTAGAACACTTATAAAGTGACTTTACTCATTAAAGTAGAAAATATTATTTTGTTATAAGATAATGAAGGATATTTATTTAGAATAACAAAAGTGCTTTATTTATTATGATTTGCTTTATCGTAATGTTAAAATCAATATAAATCTTATTATCTCCTAAATCTTGAAGAACAAAATAATAAATAAGGCTATAACATAAATAATTAAAATTCTTAAGGCATTATTGTTTTGATCAAATAAATGAGAAACGCATATCTAAAATTCCATGGGACGGAGTTTTAAAGTCACATGATTTTGAATCATGTGATATATGCAAATATTATTACTTTACCAAAGGCTAATATCTTTTACTAGGAGTAGTAAAAGGCTAATATATTATTAGACCTAATACATGTCGATGTATATGGTCCATTAAGTAGCAATGCTAAAAGGATTTTGGTACTACTTGGGAAAACTATTCAAAGATTCCGATTCGATCATGATGATGAATAATTGAACCAAGTATTTAACACTCATCTTAAAGATTGTGAAATAGTTTCACAATTGACTCCATCAAAGAACACCATTTTGAATGATGTGTCTAAAATGGGGAAATATAACCTTATTGGAAACGGTTCATTAGATGATAAAGTCAAATTGATCTTCCATTATTTACTTTGGGGTTATACATTGGAAACATCTATAATTACACTAATTTGAGTTCCATCAACAAAGGTTCAAAGGTACCATATGTGATATGGAATGAAAGAAAAACTTGGTTTGTCTTTCATGAAGATTTAAGATGGTGAAACTTTTGCGAAAAGACTTGTCTAGGACAAGCTCACACTTAAATCTAATAAATGTATTTTCATGGGATATCCTAAGTAAACTTGAGGATATTATTTTACTTCTGAGAAACAAATTGTTTGTTGGTAATGACACTTTTCTAGATAAATTGTTTATCCCTAAAAGAACCAGTGGGAGTAAAATATATCTCGAATGGTTCGAGACCTAGAAAATAACATAGAACCTTAGATGGAAGTTGAACAAACTTTCACAAGGAGTTGTGAAAATCCGTTCAAGTTGCACAAGTTACTTGCATATATGATAGGATACAATCTATAACAAGAAATATTGGATTTCTCGAAATAGAAAGTATTGAGGTAAAATTCATTGAGAATGACATATTTACCACCTATCAAAATGAAATGACCGCTCCATATTAGAATTGATGGCTTGGAGTCATAAAATCTAAAAGGCAATCCATGTATAATAATCAAGTTTGGAACTTGATCATTCTAACCTAAGGTGTAATAACCAAAGGAAGAAATTAGGTTTTCTTGGAGAAAACTAACATGGGTAGCAAGGAACATACTAATTAAGCAAGACTAAATGTGAAAGGTTGACTCATATTTGGACTATGATAAAACTTTCTCACTCGTAGTTATGCTTTAAGATATTAGAATTGTCATTGTCATAACTTCATATTCTAAATATCTCAAATGATTCACTTTTGTTTTTCATTAGATAGACATAGCCATATCTACTAAAATCATCAGTGAATGTTATGAAGTATTGGTATCCTCCCCTAGCACTGCTACTTATTGGTCCGCATACATCATCAGTATGTATAAGTCTCAATAAGTCACTAGCCCTTTCACTACTCTTAGTAAAGGGTGCCTTAGTCATCTTTCCAAGTAAACAAGACTCACAAGTTTCATATGATTCAAAATCATGTGAATCTAAAAGTCCATCCCCATGGAGTTTTGAGATACGTTTCTCATTTATATGACCAAGACGGTAATGCCACAAATATGTATGGTTTTCACCATTAGGTATGGATCTTTTATTTATGTTATAGATATCCTTATTATTTTGTTCTACGAGATTTAGAATATAAAGTCCATTATATAAATCTGCAATACATTAGAGCATATCATCATAATAGACTGCACATTTCTTGTTCTTAACAATAAAAAGTGTCCGCCACAACCATAGCGAAGAAACGAAATAATATTTTAAGCTCTAAAACTCAGGACTGTTGGGTTTTGATGGTCTTGCGCAGCGAAGACGGGCAATAATAACATCAACAAAACCCTAAGCCCCACAGAGATCATTCATGATTATTTAAATTAAGAGCAAGATGAATTTAGAATACTAACCATGTTGTGCGTTTAAAGTTTTCAGGATCTTCAAATCTTCAAGTCTGCAAGCTTTATGATTTGATCTCCTCGTTCTTCGCGTTCTTCGGATCAGGATCACAGGAACACAAACACGAGATGCTAAAAGAAGCACCCTCTATGTTTATCCCACCGCGAAACATATCTAGAACCATTCTAGATCTGGATTGCTATACCCATTAGAAAACACGCTTTTCTAATCTTCAAAGGCTATATGAATTTATTGGTGTTCTTGAGGATTTGATTCACAATCAAACTCAAGAATGTGTTTTTCTCAAACATAAGGAGGCTACCAATATTGATACAATATCAATTAGGTTAATACCTTGTAAATAGAGGTGTATTTAAAGGTCCTAAACCCTTTAGGAAATTTAGTCCAAATCCCGTCAAAATCCGAAACATGAAAAACCAGGATTTCTGGAGGGGTGGTCTGCCTGGGCACCAACCTGATCCGCCCGGGTCATGTCTAGGGTCCAGTCGGACCTGCCTTTTCAGCCTGTTCCGTTTTTCTTAATTTTGATAATTGCGCTCTCTTACGTATTTCTAATTTCAGCCCTTTATAAATTCGTTCTTTTGTGTGTGACCCCATAGGATTATATTAAGTTGACAATGAGTCTAACCAAGGTCAAACCCATAAGTCATGAGCGACTCTAACAAGCCATTATGACTACCCAATTAATATAACTTAACGAAGCTCGTTATCAACATATCACAATCCTTTTGTCACGCGATATCATATTGAACATAAGCCACGGTCTAAGTCAACTTACTGTTCAATGCTTTCTTGATCCCGAGTAGATTGATTATGAGCAAATGATATTGATCACATCAATTCATTTGAGTGTGGCCATACATTTCATCAATCTCACTCTACGAGTGGCCTAGCAGATATCTCTCTTGAGGAGGGACAAATTCCATATTGACTTATCATTCTTCCCTACAAGAATCCGATTATGCCAATCATAGCCTTTATGACTACCTGGTTAAGGTAGCGATTGACTATGTCAAACATAATGTTCATCATGTGGAAGACCATGATAATCTCAGGTCTAAGGAAATCAAATGATATATAACTATATGAGATTTATTATGACATTTGACCATGACATAAATCTCATAGGTGGGTCATGTCCAGTACATGTTCACCAACATGTACCATAAGTTTAATTTGTATTACATACACATGATCATCATATGATCATCGATTAAACTTATCTAGTTCTTCATAAGTACTAGGGATGAGATTTATTATATAAGCATGTAAACATATAATAATCCAAGGTTGTTATCTCCATAACAAATGAGAACATGATGTACGTAAGGCCTTTCTCAAGGGCCTAGGGCATAATCTCCAACAATCTCCCACTTACACTAGGCCCATCAATGTGTATCCAATCCATTAAGCTTAGCTTATGACCATCATAACACCATGTGGAAGAACATATGTATGGAGATTGTCCTTGTTGTCATCATAAGGTATTTTGCATATTTTTGACATCTCCCATGTCAATGATTTCTCATAGAAATGGAAACGTATGAGTTTGTGTTTTGATCATAGATGAGCCTTTGGCACCTTAACTTGTGCAATAACCATTATTTCACAATAAAGGTCCATAGGATTAGTAGTACTAGAAACTATTTCTAGTTTTACTAATAACATCTATATTCAAACAACTCCCTTAGTTACAACTCTTGTAACCAAATACTCAATTTTAATCATAGAATTGTTTATAGTGTATTTGCTTGGAATTATTCCAACTAATAGCACTAACTTTAAACATGTGTCCATACTGCGATCTTTAATTAACCTTGTCGATGTGGAACCATGCATCTATGTAACCATTTACTAGATCGTCTCCCATGCCAACAACCATCAAGAATGCATCCTTAGTCTTCTCTTAAGTACATACGATATTCTTGACCACTATCTAGTGACTTTCACTAGGATATGATTAGTATGTACTCATCATACTCCAAGTATACGAGTTATCCCGTCTAAGTACATAATATGACATACATGATAGATCCAATTACCGAAGCATATGGAATCCTTTTGTCATGTATTCTTGCTCATTAGTCTTCCACTAAGACTAAGTCTTGCCAAGAACTTTGTCATTAGACAACTTTGCAAGTTCTTCTCCAAGAGTATTGCATACTGAACAATTCAGAACTTTGTCTTTATGAGTACTTTGACACGAACCAATCAACTTCCTAGATTTATGTCAATAGATATTAATTTCAAGGATGTAAGCGGCTTCTTCTTAATTCTTTCATTAAGAAGCTCTTTCCAATGAACTATATGTCAACCACATATATTAAGACTAGGAATAAGATTATGCTCCCACTAATTTTCTAGCAAACACAAGTCTCATCTTTGATGAATTTCAAACCATTTGAATACTTCATCAGAATGATTGTTTCAACTCCAAGAAGCTTGCTTCATCCATCATATGGATTTACGCAACTTACATAGTTATTAGAATTTTCTAGACTATCAAAACCTTTAGGTTCATCCAATACATCCTTAAGTGAATTCCCGTTATGAAACGCTGTTTTGATATCCATTTGTCAAATTTCATATTTCAAATATGAAGTTATGAAAATGACGATTCTAATATCTAAAAGCATAACTACGAGTGAGAAAGTTTTATCATAGTCCAAATATGAGTCAACCTTTCATATTTAGTCTTGCTTAATTAGTATGTTCCTTGATACCCATGTTAGTTTTCTCCAAGAAAACCTAATTTCTTCCTTTGGTTATTACACCTTAGGTTAGAATGATCAATTTCTTCCTTTGAGATATTTAGAATATTTTAAAATGAAGTACAAAATCAACTTGGCAAAACTATTAAAGCACTTCGATCAGATCGTGGTGGTGAATATTTGAGCCAAGAATTTGATGATCATCTAAAAAATTGTGGAATTGTTTCACAATTAACTCCACCTGGAACACCACAATGGAATGGTGTGTCTGAGAGGAGGAATCAGACTTTATTGAATATGGTTCGATCTATGATGAGTCAATGTGATCTTCCACTATCCTTTTGGGGTCATGCATGCTGCGTTCACACTTAATAGAGTTCCAACTAAATTGGTTTAAAAGACTCCATATGAGATATGGACTGGAAAGAAACCTTGTCTTTCTTTCATGAGGATTTGAGGTTGAGGAATTTTTCAAGAGACTTGTCTCTGACAAACTTGCACACAAATCTGATAAATGTATTTTTCGTGGGATATCCTAAGGAAACTAAAGGATATTACTTTTATAACCGGACAGACAACAAAGTGTTCTTGCTAGAACTGGTACCTTTCTCCTAGAGAAACAGGTTTCTATCCAAAGGAATCAGTGGAAGTAAAATCAATCTCGAAGAGGTTCGAGAACCCAAAAATAACATTGAACCAATGATGGAATCTGAACAAGTTACACAAGGAGTTGTGGAACCGTTCAAGATACACAAGTCCGTCACAAATCTAGTAGGTTATGATCCGAACCCGAGAGATATGGATTTTTCGTAACGGATAGTAATGAATAGAAATCATTGAGAATGATGAACCTACTTCCTACCTGTAGATACCCCGGGGGCGGAGGCCTCCGCGGCTTAGGACAGAGCGCGCGAGCTTGTCCTAGGATGTCTAATTGTGTATTAGAGTCGCCACCCATGTTTTTGAGGAACGTAAGAAAACCTAATGTTTATGAGCCTAGTTTGATTTACGAAAACATAGATTCTTTGGGATGAGGGGTTCGGAAGGTTAGGTTACGAAATAGGAAGTACTTAACACCAATTTCGCCCGAGCAAAGTCGGTCTTGTTTGTTCATAATTCACTTTAAAGATAAATGTGTTCTTCCTATTTGAATGATGATAAAAAAGGGTTTAAAAGTTTAAAATGTAGGGAGATGACTCCTAGGCCAATTCAATGTAATGAAAGGACCATTGGTGTCATGTCCAAATGGTTTTGGGGTGATTGCACATTTGATTGGAGAAGAAACAGAAGAAAGTTTAAGACATTTACCTATAGTATCCTTCAAAGAGAACCTCTTGAAAAGCCTTGAAGAAGAGGTTGAATACTTAGTTGACAAAGGTCTAAAGAAGTCCCAAGGAAAAGTCTAGAAAAGAAGTGAGGAAAAAGGTCCCAAAGTCCCCTTCCAATGATGGATTGGAGGGGTTTTATAGTTGAAAGAGGGAGTTTTTGGAGCCAAACGGAGTCTCCAAGAAATCTTTCCCGGGCAAATCATGTATAATGAGCAAGGAGAGATTCTTGGAAGAATCTGTAACTGACACACCCCAGAAGCGCGCGCATCCCACCTAGGCGGCGGAAGGCGCGCGCGTCTGGCCTCAAGAGGCGGAGGCGCGCGACTCTAAAAAGCAATTTTTGACAGAATGGACTAGAAAGTTAGAACTGTTATTCAGTTTAGTCCCGGGACTTAACGGAGTCCGTCTGGAACTTAACCAAAGTAACAGAAACTAACAGAAAACACTTAAAAGAGGGAGAAACACAAAATCAAAGTGTGCAATCGGGGTGAGCGGTCTAAGGTGGGGTGTCTACAGAGCCCCTCGGCGGCGTGGATTGCGAAGCAAACGCGCCAACAAAAGATAGACATCCACCTAGGACATCACCAAGAAAAAGAAAAGACTCGATAAAAGCAGGAATTTGAAATTGCAGGGATAAAGGTGCGCTCCCTGTGTGAGCGGCTTTGAGAGATAAAGGTGCGCTCCTATGTGAGCGGCTTTGCCAATAGCGGGATCCGTTTGCTGAAAGCGGGATCTGTTGCTGGAAAACGGGACTGTTTGCTGATAGCAAGATCCGTTTGCTGGAAGCGGGACCTGTTTGCTGATAGCGAGATCCGTTTGCTTGGAAGCGGGACCTGTTTGATGATACGAGATCCGTTTGCTGGAAGCGGGGACCTTGTTGCTGATAGCGAGATCCGTTTGCTGGAAGCGGGACCTGAAGGACCGTTGCTTTAATGCGGGACCCGGGGGACCGTTTGCTGAAGTGCGGGACCCGGAGGACCGTTTGCTTTGAATGGATGGAGATTTTGCTTGATGAGGGAAGCGGTGTTCTGTGGCTCACCCCGGACCAAGTTGTTGTCATGAGTCGTACTTTGATGTTGACTGTTTGACTTTGACTTTTGATGGGGTGCGTGCACAGTTGACTACGGAGTGCTTTGTGCTGGGGATGAATTATAAAAAAACTGATTTTGTGAGAAAGTAACAGACACCTACTTTGAGTGGGAGTTTTTATCTTATTTCAGTTTTAGACATGCCTTAAGGGCGGACCAAATTAATGTGTGCCAAGCTGAGTGTTTGCTGTCGTCGTTTGAGCTTCTCTTGTTACTGGGATTGATCTTTTCTGCAGGTTGAAGGCGTTGGAACGCCTGGGTTCTGTTCTGAATGACAAAGGCTATTTCTGGAGCATTTTCATACCTGGGACGCAGGCGCTTCCTCTCTTGGATACGGGACGCACGCGCCTTGTAGACCGGTGTCGGGAGGTGCGCGCCTCTGGGAGCGAAATTCAGGGCCTGATATTTGCTGACCAAAAGATCCCCTAACAGCTATAATATCAGCTTCTGGTCGGTAATTTGATTCCAACAGCTTTCTTCTGCCATTTTGAACACCATTTTATTGCCCAATTTGCTTATAACCTTCTTTCCCATGGCCTTTTAACCTTTTTTAGTCTGGTGCCGAGGTTGTCAAGAGTTACGAGAAGGATTTATCAACATTCGTTTATTCTTTCAAGACCCATCCCAAAAATGCTTTCATCAAAGATTTGGGATTTCAATTCTTTTACTTTGCGAACATTGAAGCCGGATTGGGACTTGTTGAAGGCTGCTGCAGCTTTCTGGATCGTGATAGCCATGCGTTCAACTTTCGGCTAATGAAATGGTGCCGACTGTCAATGATTTTGGGCCATTGGGTATGCCTTTGGCCGGTCGGATTGCCATCCCTAAGTATCACCGCGGTGTTGTTGATTCTTGGGTTGACCTTCGAATACCCTGTTGGAGAGGTGAAGAAGATGATGCACGGGACCGTTGTTGACATAACTGAGCTTCGATGTTTTTCAGTTTGCATCGGATGATGTCGCGGTTCAGTCCTTTAAGAGAAATGCCATGGCTGTCTGCCTTTTCAGCGAGGTTTTGTTTGTCACTCCTCTGGGTACTGCGGATGCACAGTTGGCTGAAATCGTGTTGCAGGCGAAAGGACAGCGATTTAGCATAATTCCGCTCATTGTAGGAGAGACCTTGCATGGTTTGGACGAATTGCACCGTCTACGGGCGAGATGCGACGAGGAAGCCCCTTGCTTTTGACCATATGGCTTCGGGAGCATTCAGGCTTTATGCGTCAGATGGCGACCTTTCTCCTTTTGCTGTTCATAGGCGACGGTACTGATTAGAGATTTGACTGAAGAGGGTTGGAGGAGATTTTTGCTTCTCGTCTTACAGCTGACGTTGAGTGGTGCCCTTGGGGTTTCGCCCTTTTATGGAGTGGACCTCTGGTTTTCAATATGGGTTTTACCCGGTTGAGAGATTCTTCGTTTTACCAACCAGAACGGGTTCTGAGGCAATTTGGCCGTCAAAGATAATTCCTTTTCCGAGGAACGGAGGGCTTCGTCCAGTTTCTTATATGGGTCCGGACTTCTCGAATGAGCTTCAGTCGGCTTGGGAGATGATCGTAACCGTTGGGCTTCTGCCCTTTGCATCGGGGTAGTATATTTCTTCCCGAGAGTTACTTGGATCACTTGCTTGGTACCGTCTACCGTGGATTACTTGGGTAGATGCTCTTCGGGTTGAGTTGTTAGGGACGGACTTTGAGCCTAGCAGTGCTTTGAGGTACAAGGAAGTGCTCGCTGATTGTGAACAACATTCTAACTGACCCTTTCGGTACCCTTTGGATGACTTTTATGCTCGGAGGCGCTCTATTGCGCAGAAGGTATCGGTCCGCATCAGTGTTCCTAGACCTCCCAAGAAGAGTAGGAT
>JAOWBW010002582.1:0-67422 GCA_026119855.1 Campanula takesimana
TTTTCAAAAGACAAAGACTCATGTGAGAACAAGGGGATCCGTCTGATGGGTGAGACGGGTCGGATCCTTGCCCATGACCCGGTCCATGAACAAGTTCCAAGGCCCAGGGGCATAACCCGCCACGTGGCACCCTTTCATAGGTTCTTTTTTTTTTTTTTTTTTTTGCTGCTGCTCCTCCAGGACCCATGGGTGACCCTGCCACGTGGCAGTCTCTCATAGACCCAGATTTTTTTTATTTTTTAAATTTTTATATTTTCATTTTTGGTTTTTTCGGTTTTTGAAAAAGTAATAGTTACTATAACTAAAAGTAACAAACGTGTTACTTATATGTAATAGTTTGTATACAGAAAAGTAATACATATATACAGAAAAGTAACAGTGTTTTTTTCTATGTTTTTTTCGTTTGCCAAAAGTAATACTTATTTACAACTAAAATGTAACGAACGTGTTACTTATATGTAATAGTGTTTATACATAATTTGTAATACATATGTATAGAAAAGTAATATTATATCTATATGTTTTCATAAGTTACAATGAGGTTTAATTTATCATGATATATGTAAAAGTATTACATTATCTATAGAAAATCTGTTACAATTTTCATCTATCAAAGTGTTACATTTACTTGTATAAACAATTACATTCATATACATAAGTTATTATTTTTCAATGTTGCTTTTTCCTGAAAAATAAAATCAAAAATACACAATATTTTACATTTTTGCAAAGCACTATTATATTTCAGTATAAATTATAAGTACATTTAGATATTGTTTGGGTTACATGTAATTATAGTTAATATTACATTGAAAAAATGGGTAAAAACGAGCTTATGTTTTTTAAAACAGGTATTACGTTTACTTATGAACAATGTTACTTTATATGTATACAGTCATTACTTTAAGAGATGGTAACTATTACTTTGGTAAACCACTGAAAAGCCGAAAAAAGATATAAAACTGAAGAAAAAAAAAAAATCTGCCACGTGGCGGGTCATGCCCATGGGTCAGGATCCGACCCGTCTCACACATGAGACGGATCCCCTTGTTCTCATGGGAGACCACCTCTTTCAAAATTATAGGAATAGCTTTCAGAAAATAAAATAAAAGAGAAAATTTTGGAAGAAACTAGTTTCTCCATAAGTTATAAAAAGTCCTGTTTTTATAGTGGTAAGGTTTAGAGTTTAAGGTTTAGGGTTTAGGATTTAGGGTGTAACGTTTAAGGGTTAAGGGTTAAAAAGTGGACTTTTTATAATTTATGGAGGAACTAGTTTCCCCCAAATCAACTCAAAATAAAATTATAGGAATAATTAAAATTTTGCCAGAGTTAAATTAAATTGACTTCAATTTTAAATTAATCTATTTTCTGTGACATATGGATCTTGTAAAAAAAAATAGCGACTAAATACCTACTTTTAACTTCTCATCTATTTTTCCTTCTTTTTTATAATATCCTCTAAAATAGAAGAGAAAATATACTTCCAAACTTTTCTCAAAAAAAAAGGGAACAAAATTCCTTAAATTCTAGGACGTAAAAAAACCTTTTAATTTATTTATTTATTTATTTATTTATTACGAAAATGTCATTTAATTTAATAAAAAACATTTTTTGATCTTAGTAATCATAAATCCATAGAAATAAATGAAACAAAATGTCATATTTTAAATGAGACGGAAGGAGTATATAGTAAGAATATCTTTTCTGAACGAACAAAAATGACAAACAAAAAAAACTATCATTTCACCGGTGCGGAGGGAGTATTTATAAAGTTTGGTTAGTTTCGGGTAATCTACATATATCTATATTTTTATTGTTTTTTTTTACTAATTGTTTTTTATTTTTTAAATATATCAAAGCACATTTTTTTTTAAAGTCAAGGCACATTTAATCAGACAATTATGTAACAGCTGTATAAAATTTAATTGACAACTGAATTCTATTTATGAGCCATAATGTCTAGTTGGGCCATGCAGGGTGTTTCTTTCGTACGTACGTAGGGCATACTTTTCATACTCCTTCGGTCTTTTTAGTCTGTTTCGTTTTTTGTCGATAGGAGTAAACTTTGGCAAAACATTTAATTTATCAATAATAATTTTTAAAATTTCATTAGGATTGTTAGATTGACATTAAATGTTTGGTCAAAGTTTACTCCCGTTGACCAAAAGTAAACAGACTAAAAAAACAGAGGGAGTATTAATTATCACATTTAGCTTTTTTACTCAATATTTTTTATTCAATTAGCTTTATTATTTATTATAATCACAACAAATATTCCCTATTGTTCCACTTTGTTTTTCTTGCCTTACTTTTTATATTAATTATCACATTCCCTTTATTCTCATTCACTTTACACCACTAGTGTTGTGTCCATATAGGGCATTTGACTTTGGGACGTTAGAGTGGTCCAAGTACTTCTTTCGGTCTAAAATAACTGTTTGAAATTTGTACAATTGTTAAGAACAACAATTATTATCATGCTTTAAAGATAAAAGTGTCAATTTTACCCTTCTCAATTGTGCATCTTTACTCCCCTTCTTTCTCTCTTTTCGATTTTAAGTCCTGCAGCCTCCGGACTTCATATTCATCATTTTTCTGAAAAGTTTCGAATGTGGAGGCTTGGTCCTTCCCTTTGTCGAGCACTTCATGCCCCGGAGCGCGGGTATCAAGGTCCAGCGACGCGAACGCACGAGGGACTATCCTTTCTCATTCAATGTCTCAAACTAATACAAGTAATAAAACAAACCAAGTTTCAATGCGAGGGTATGAAGGACATTTAGGGCTCGTTTGGTAGCCTGATAGGATTAGCCCGTATTAATAGCCGGAAGATTATTAATCGGAGGATTATTTACACCACTCTTTTTATCGGTAGATATGAAGGGGTTAGAGGGGATAAGAATGGATAAGAAGCTTATTCGAATTGTACCTAGGATTATTAATCGGATTGCATTTAGTCTACCAAACACCAAGATTATTGGACTAATAATCATATCCAGCTCTAATCAGGCTACCAAACAAGCCCTTAGTTCAAAAGAGACCGTTATTTTGGACCAAAATAACTGGCTCAAAAGCGACAATTATTTTGGACCAGACGAGGGTGTACGTGGTTGTTACATGAGTCTGGATTTAGACTATTGAAATCCGACTGATGTACAGTTAGATTGTATTAACCCTTGGTCTTTCTGGATAGCCAAAATCTCGGATACCCTTATTCAAGGGCCGTCCTTTACATATAGTGCATTACTGTGCAAACTTAATTTTACTTCCCTGTTTAAATACTTGTTGGTTTTTTCACAATTGTTTTGATCCAAAAAATTGTTGTTGGTTGTTTGAGAATTGTTTTGATATCAAAATAAATAAATTGTATCTCTTTTGAGCTGCTTTTACCTATACCTTAAAAATGTTGCATTTATACAAGTCATTTTTTTTCTTTTAAATGAATAATTTTTTAAGTATTGTAATTAATGTAAGAGAGAAATAGTTACTAAGGATAAATTTTATATTTTTTTCATTAAATTTTAGGAGTAAAATAATTATTTGTTTAAGAACTGGTGAATCGCTAAAATGCATCTGCTTTTGGGTTGGAAATAAGGAAAATAAGAAAATAACTAGAGATCAATTTTAAATGTAAACAATATCTATTTATTTATTAATATATATATATATATATATATATATATATTAGAATATGTATATGAATAATCTTCCCACAGAAATTAGAAATTGCAATTTGTAGTAATATTATTGTAGTTCTTTTTTTTTTTTCACTAAAATTTTCAAAACTTTAATTCAAACAAATGTATGTACTAACCTACCTTCAATTTTGTTGTTCAAACAGTTGAGGAAGCTAAGGAGGAATTCATAGAAAAAGATGTCATGATCGATCATGAACAATCCCCAGTCTCAAACTTGTCAAGATTAAGGTGGTGGCTACGAATAACCATCTTTACGATCTTCGTCATCATCGGCCAAGCATCCGCCATGCTCTTAGGACGATTATATTTCGATAAAGGAGGAAATAGCAAATGGATGGCAACACTCTCTCAAACCGCGGGTTTTCCAATCATCATACCTTTCATTTTCCTATTTCCAAAAGAGAAACCGAACCATCTATCATCAGAGAGACCTTCTGTTTTAACCCTAATCTCACTTTATTTATTCCTAGGCATTCTCATTGCCGGGTTGTGTTTGTTGTTCACAATCGGTAACGAGTATCTCCCCGTTTCGACCTTCTCTCTGATAATTGCAAGTCAATTGGCCTTCAACGCGTTTTTTGCCTACTTTTTAAATGCTCAAAAGTTTACGCCTTTTATCATCAACTCTCTAGTTCTCATCACCATTTCGTCGACTCTACTTGTATTCCAAAACGATCAAGATACTTCTGTTACTTCCTCTAAAGGAAAGTACATGATCGGGTTCATATGCACAGTTGCCGCTTCTTGTTTAGGCGGATTCTCCCTCTCGGCAACACAACTTGCTTTCAAGAAAGTTCTAAAATCGACATCTTTTAGAGTGGTATTTCATGTGAACATCTTTGTATCCATGGTTGCCACATTTATTATATTGATTGGACTTTTCGCGAGTGGAGAGTGGAAAGATATTAACGGAGAGATGGAGGATTATAAATTAGGTAAAACGTCGTATGTGATGGTTCTGGTTTGGATTGCGGTCTTGTGGCAGTTGTACTCGTTGGGTTTGGTAGGGCTAATTTTCGAGGTTTCTTCGTTGTTTTCCAATGTTATTGGTACGACGGGTTTGGTAATCGTCCCGGTTTGTGCCGTGTTTGTTTTTCATGACGAGATGAATGGAGTGAAGGTGGTTTCTATGTTGTTGGCTATATGGGGATTTACTTCCTATATTTACCAACATTATCTTGATGACTTGAAGGTAAAGGCTCAAGCTAAGATTGATTCTGAGGTTTCCCTTGCAGAAAGATCAGCTTAATTGATGGAGAAAATCCAAGGAATATATATTTTCTTGGAAATGCAACAAAAAATAATACATATAGAAGAATCAAGGATGACATTCTTCGTATTTCCTTTTTTTTTTTTTTTTTTTTTTTTTATCTTTTTTATCACAAGAGTGTAATATATCACTTTATGATAAATAATTTAATATTTCACTTTTCGCCTTAATACTAATTCTTTGTTGGCAAACTTTTACAGTACATGATTAGATTCCACGCACTCCTCCGTCCCATTTGAAACTTCACCTTTTACCCAAATAGGTGTCCCGTTGAAAGCTTCACCATTTCTTAAAATGGTAAAAAACGTAGGCCCCACTTGTCATACATACTCACATTTTCTTTTCACATACTTAAATTATGGGGCCCACTTGTCATACCCACTAACTTTCCCCTCTCACATATTTAAATTGTAGGTCTCACTTGTCATACCCACTAACTTCTTCCCTCTCACAACCTTTCTTACACTCATTATTTTTTCTCAATTTGTGTGCCATCACCAAATTGTGAAGCTTCAAATGGGACGGAGGGAGTATACAAAAAATTAACGCCATTATAACACATCAACATGTTTTAACGAAAAACTGAATAGCTTATTAACAAAATTGGCATGTGGTTCAAATATAACGACTCTATGAATGAATACAGAAAGGTTTTAATACTATGGTCCCAATATGAACGACATAAACCGACTTGGTTAAATAGGACCCGGGAACTCTGGGTCCACATGCCTAGCAGACCCATATTTATAGGCCGACGTCAGTAAGGCCGAGCGGGCAGTCCTTGCCTAGGCCGAGTCCGAGAAACCCAATCCCTAGCCGGCCTCTATAACAAGCCGAGTTAGATGACGGGCCGACTTAAGTCAGAAACCTCCCATTATCGTTGGGAAACCTCTAACAGAGTTACACTACAACTCTAAAATTATGAGTCCTTATCCAAGCAAGGATAACTCTCCTATCAGATATCAGGGCTTAATCCATCCTTATCAGGAGTCTATCTCCAAGGAATATGAGTCCTGCATCACCACGGGCTTCCTGGCTTTCCTAACAAGTCAGAACTCATACACCCACACCTATATAAACAGGTCCTCTACACAGGAAACGGGTAATGAACTTTTGGCTCTAATCTAGTCAATTGATTCTCTATTTCTAATCACCCATATCCTTATTCTTACACCGGAGGGCCTTCGCCGGTGAAGCCCCCGGCGTAGTTTACGTTTGTTTCGTGTGTGCAGATCCGGCCATCAAGAACTGTCACTGGGATTATCCGAACCGCTAGACGAAGGCTGATCCAACCAGATTTTGGCGTCATCAGTTTGGTTCCATTGCCGGGAAATCGATTGGTCAGTTCTTTAGTCAGACAATTCCAAGACCATGGCCGGAGAATTGGTTGACGGGCGAGAAGCCACCCCTTCTAAAGAAACCACAAGGGATGCACCGCCCCCCCGAAAACACGAACTCTGCTACACAGAACCAAAGACTCCCACCTACAGCACCCGCACAAAGGGGAGGAATGCATACCCGTTCAAAAGGTCCGGCCCCCAATGTTGTTAACCAATACGGGCGCCGCCGACGGACAGGATCCCGCAACAATGGGGCAGGACCATCACAGCCGCCGCCATTGGACAAGAGAATGTTGCTTCAACAGAACGTTCACACACTCCAACAGCTGGCCGAAGCCCAGCGGGCCCTGTTAGATCTTGACCCCGAAAATTCCTTGGCTAATGATGGGACGAATTTTATACCATTATTTCCTATATTTTTATGAGCTTAAAATAATTATTTTATGTATTTTAGATAAAAAAAAAATTATGTAATTTTGGGCAATTATGTATTTTTGGAGTTTAATTGTAATTTGGGGGAGTATTTTAGTATTTTAATATTTTTACCCAAATTAGATATTTTATTATTCAAAAGAAACTCCAAAATGGAATTTAAATGTAAATGCCCAAGTTTAATGAAGAGAGATAGAGGGATTGAAGAATTTCACTCAGCCCTTGTACCACAAGTACCCAATTCTTGTGCCACAAGGGCTGGCCAAAAGAATTAAATTGAGGCAGCAAATAGAGAGCAAGCCCAAGGCACAAGGAAAACCACTCGGCCCAGATCAAGATCTCAGAGAAGCCCAGCCAATCAGTCCAACAGGCGGCCCAATCAGTCCAAACGTTAGGCCCAACTCGGAGGCCCACTTCACCAACAAGGCGGCCCAATCAGTCCAGCAGACGGCCCATCCACTGGCCCAAGGCGGATCGAAGAAAACGCACCTACCAGGTGCGCTTTCTGGCGTAGCAGGCGCGTGGACGAGGCGAGCTGGCGCGTGTGCGAGCTGGATGAGGTTGACGCGCGTGTGGGAGCGCGTGCGGCGTGTTTTTGGCCAGATTTTCTTTTAGTTTGTTATTTTCTTTTATTTTTATTGATTCCTTTTTGATTGAGGAGTGGTTCTTGGTTTTAAACTAGGTTTTCTTTGGTTGTTTTTTATTCATTGGAGAACACAATAATTTTAGATCTAGGTTTTATATTTCTTTTCATGGAGATTTCAAAGCTTCATATGAGGAACTAAAACCCAAGCTTTAGGTTTGAATCTTGAACCATCTTTATATCAATTTGAGGTAATTTTCTTTTCACAATTTGATTTCTATTCATAATTTTACTTGTTCTTAATTCTAGATCCGTTGCTAGGGTTTATAAACCTGATCAATTTATTTATCTTTGTGATTGAATCTTTGCTAGAATTCTCTGTTCTGTGCCAGAATTAGGGTTTTCACCGTAGCAATTTCATGATTTATGCATGTGCCATGGTAAATTGTGATTAGGGTAAAATTAAGCAATTATCTATATGAAATAATTGTAGAAAGTGTTCTTGATTTATGTTTCTTAAATCGTTCATCAATTAATTTTGCGATCTATACTGTGCCAGTTAGATTAAATTATTAATTAGGGCTTCTAGTGAGTGTGCCACTGCTAGTAACTATTCTGAAAGAAGGAACAGAGATTGAAATAAATCTCGGATCATGTGAATAGGGTTAAAAGTGAATTGATGTACCGATGATAATTGATTAAAAAGGTGGGGACGGAAACAAATCTGAAGTATTCTTTAATTATTGTTTTTGTTCATATTTAGTTTAATTTATGTTCTTAGGATTTAATAATTATAATTTTCCCCCAATCTGGTCAAGTGACTGTTCGTAAATAAATAACCGTTCTTCGTGGATCGACTCTGGACTTGCCCTAGCTACATTTTTAGAACCTAGTCCAGGTTTAATTTGTAGGTGTGCGATTGAGCCTATCAAATTTTGGAGCCGTTGCCGGGGAACGGTGTTTATTTGTTTACGTTCTTATTTTAATTCTTGTTCTTTTTCTTTTTATTTTCTTTGTATTTTTTTTTGTTGGTTTAGTTTAATTAATTTAATTTTCTTTTTAGTTATTTTTAATTTTGTTATTTGTTTTTAGTGTGGAACCTTGTAAGGTCCACACATTTTTTTTACTGACAATCTGCTTGGAAGTCTTGAATTAGTAAACAGATGGCAGATCAGACATTGAGGCAGAAAACTGCCCCGAATTGGAGCGAGCAACCTCATGCAGTTCAGTTCCCCACTCTGCCTACTGGGGTTACATTTGAGTTGAAGCCGGGTTTGTTGAGCCAGTTACCGCACTTTACTGGGATGCCCGGTGAGAACCCGAATCAACATATATCCCAGTTTGTGCAGATTTGTCAGAGCATGAAGCCAGCAGCACTTCCGATTGAGCATCTCCTCCTTAGAGCGTTTTCTTTCACTCTGAAAGATGATGCTAGTGCATGGTATTACCATCTACCGCCTAACAGCATTACCACATGGAAGCAGATGAAGGAGGTGTTTCTTGATGAGTTTTTTCCTCCAGATCAGATCAACGTGATGAAGCGGGACATTAGCAACATGGAGCAGAAGGTAGATGAGACGCTATATGATTATTATAACAGGTTCCATAAGTTGTGCAGAAGTTGCCCGTATCATGGATTTGATGAGGATCAGTTGATAGTATATTTCTATGGGGGTTTGACAGTCATGGATAAGCGGTTGGTGGATTCTTGCTGTGGGGGCAGTATTCTGAACAAGACAACTGAGGAGGCGAAAAATATTATTGATGAGTTGGCTAAGGGCACTCGGACACATGGCAGGAGGTCGAGTTTCAGACAGGTCAGTGCTGCGAATTCTAGTGGAGGTGTGACAAATAAGCTTGAAACAGATGTTGAGGACCTTAAGGGGATGATGAGACAATTGTTGATGGGTCCACCACAGAGTCAGCAGTATCAGACTAATCAGTATAATTAGTACAGACCACCATATGGGCAGCAGCAGCAGTATCAGAGTACCCCTCCGAGACAGTCTACAGATGACATGATTCATTCCTTAGCACAGTCGGTGAGCATGATGAATAGCAATTTCCAACAGTATCAACAGAAGACCGATATGAGTATTGGTAATCTAGAGAGCCAGATTGGGCAAATAGCTGATGCGGTTGGGAGACTAGAGGCTAGAGAGGCAGAGAAGGTACATTCTAGATCAGAACCGAACCCTAAGCAGAGTGCATGTGCCATGACTTTGCGCAGTGGTAAGGAGATTGGGAAGGAAGTTGTACCGGATGAGCCAGTGATTGAGGTTGAGCAGGTTGTGCCTATTGAGAAAATTCCGGAGGAGGAGAAGAAAGCTACACCAGAGCCCACAGTTTTTGAGCCGGATGTTCCATTTCCTGAGGCATGGAAAAGATCGCGAGAACATGAGCCTGACAAGGCTATCTTTGACACTTTCAAGAGGATTGAGGTAAACATCCCATTTTTAGACTTGTTGCAGACTGTTCCGAGATATGCCAAGTTCCTTAAGGCGTTGTGTACGTTGAAGAGGGATCAGAAGGCGAGGAGTCAGAAAAGGTGAAGATGAAAGAGCATGTGTCTGCAGTCTATCATAAAAAGATGCCCAAGAAGTGTAGTGATCCGGGTATGTTTATGATACCGGTGTCTTTGGGTGATAATAGTGAGCATAATGCTAAGCTTGACTTGGGTGCTTCAATCAATGTCATGCCTTATGCATTGTTTGAAAAACTCAAGTTGGGACCTTTACAGGATACACGGGTTGTGATTCAGTTGGCGGATAGATCCAATGCATACCCTAAGGGGAAGGTTGAGGATGTTCTAGTCCGAGTTGGTAAATTCATTTTTCCCGCTGATTTTATGTGTTAGAGATGGATACGGATCCTAAGGCTCCCATTCTGTTGGGGAGGCCATTTATGTCTACGGCTCATACTAAGTTGGATGTTTCCAACGGTTCTTTGACCATGGAGTTTGATGCGGATTTGATGGAGTTCAACATATTTGACTTCAAGAAACACCCTGAGGATGTTAGTGGTTTATGTTTCATGGATGTAGTAGAGCCAAAGGTAGAGGATGTGTCCAAGGTTTGCAGTGGGGATGATGATATAAAGATTGGTTTGGAGATTCCTGCGGTAAAACATGGACCAAGAAAGGTGAAGAATCTTCCTGAGCACCGAAAGCATGCATTTGGAGGTGAGGAAGAAGTGATGATGGCTAGTGGTTCGATTGAGAAGAAAGGAGGTTTGAGCACGATGAATAAAAAGACGAAGGGATTCATGGAAACAATTCGAGCTCAAACGGGGTGGAGTGTGCACTAATGAGGTACCATTTATTCCCTTACGTTTAAACTGTCCTTATTTTTATTCACTTTTACACACTGAGGACACTGTGTAGTTTAAGCGTGGGGGAAGAGTTTGTAGTTGTATAGTACGCATTTTATTTCTAGATAGTTAGTTTTTCTTTTTAAAAAAAATGGAAAAAAAAAATGAGTGGCTAAGTGAAAACCCGAAAGGGCGCTTAGGCAAAAGGTGAGGTTTGAGTAATAAAATATCTTTCATCCACCGGAGAGAAGACATAAGGGAGGTTTGGAGTTTCGGGTAGGTTATACACTATTGGAGTAGGAGGTTCGGATAGTGGAGTTTAGGTTAGAAATCCTCGTTCTTTTCTGGAGATATAAGGGGGTGTTGGTGTTTTGTTACGAGGTAAGTCTTGTGCTTAATTATATAAATCTTGCATAAACTTTGTTTTTATGAGGGAGATTGTAGTGTGAGATAAGCGTGGGAGAAATTAGGACATTTTTAGTTCCCCTTGGCTTTTGAGTGGATTTTTAGTTTGGATACCGTTTATTATGGTGTTGGTATCAAACTAATGTCATTTTTATTATTTCTTAGAGGAGTTATAAGGAGACGGAGTTTCTACACTTCGATTTTATTTGTTGAGTTTGATTGGTGGTTTAGAGGTGACTAGGAATCATTTTTCTCCATGCTACGCTAATAGACCGGTGTTTAGAGGGGAGTTAGGATTTTACTCAGGGACGAGTAAAGGTCTAAGCGTGGGGGAATTTGATGGGACGAATTTTATACCATTATTTCCTATATTTTTATGAGCTTAAAATAATTATTTTATGTATTTTAGATAGTTTTTTTTTATGTAATTTTGGGCAATTATGTATTTTTGGAGTTTAATTGTAATTTGGGGGAGTATTTTAGTATTTTAATATTTTTACCCAAATTAGATATTTTATTATTCAAAAGAAACTCCAAAATGGAATTTAAATGTAAATGCCCAAGTTTAATGAAGAGAGATAGAGGGATTGAAGAATTTCACTCAGCCCTTGTGCCACAAGTACCCAATTCTTGTGCCACAAGGGCTGGCCAAAGAATTAAATTGAGGCAGCAAATAGAGAGCAAGCCCAAGGCACAAGGAAAACCACTCGGCCCAGATCAAGATCTCAGAGAAGCCCAGCCAATCAGTCCAGCAGGCGGCCCAATCAGTCCAAGCGTTAGGCCCAACTCGGAGGCCCACTTCACCAACAAGGCGGCCCAATCAGTCCAGCAGACGGCCCATTCTCTGGCCCAAGGCGGATCGAAGAAAACGCACCTACCAGGTGCGCTTTCTGGCGTAGCAGGCGCATGGACGAGGCGAGCTGGCGCGTGTGCGAGCTGGATGAGGTTGACGCGCGCGTGGGAGCGCGTGCGGCGTGTTTTTGGCCAGATTTTCTTTTAGTTTGTTATTTTCTTTTATTTTTATTGATTCCTTTTTTATTGAGGAGTGGTTCTTGGTTTTAAACTAGGTTTTCTTTGGTTGTTTTTTATTCATTGGAGAACACAATAATTTTAGATCTAGGTTTTATATTTCTTTTTCATGGAGATTTCAAAGCTCCATATGAGGAACTAAAACCCAAGCTTTGGGTTTGAATCTTGAACCATCTTTATATCAATTTGAGGTAATTTTCTTTTCACAATTTGATTTCTATTCATAATTTTACTTGTTCTTAATTCTAGATCCGTTGCTAGGGTTTATAAACCTGATCAATTTATTTATCTTTGTGATTGAATCTTTGCTAGAATTCTCTGTTCTGTGCCAGAATTAGGGTTTTCACCGTAGCAATTTCATGATTTATACATGTGCCATGGTAAATTGTGATTAGGGTAAAATTAAGCAATTATCTATATTAAATAATTGTAGAAAGTGTTCTTGATTTATGTTTCTTAAATCGTTCATCAATTAATTTTGCGATCTATACTGTGCCAGTTAGATTAAATTATTAATTAGGGTTTCTAGTGAGTGTGCCACTACTAGTAACTATTCTGAAAGAAGGAACAGAGATTGAAATAAATCTCGGATCAAGTGAATAGGGTTAAAAGTGAATTGATGTACCGATGATAATTGATTAAAAAGGTGGGGACGGAAACAAATCTGAAGTATTCTTTAATTATTGTTTTTGTTCATATTTAGTTTAATTTATGTTCTTAGGATTTAATAATTATAATTTTCCCCCAATCTGGTCAAGTGACTGTTCGTAAATAAATAACCGTTTTTCGTGGATCGACTCTGGACTTGCCCTAGCTACATTTTTAGAACCTAGTCCAGGTTTAATTTGTAGGTGTACGATTGAGCCTATCAGCTAACCTACTTCAGCCATCTGGAACGAGGGAGACAAATCTGGACGACAGAGTGAGCAGAAGGGAGCCCCTACAAAATTGTAGACGGGATATGCCACCCAGGAGCCGAGTAAGTCGCCAAGACGGACGGTTAGGAAGACCCAATCTAGATGGAGACCTGAGAGACCACATTAATCGCCGTCGGGAAGAACAAGAAGATGAATCCCCTGGAGTGAGAATTGTAGGGGAAAGACGTCGTGGGTGTTGGGTTTCGATGTAACATGCGCAGCGGAATTAAGCATTTAAAATTTTGAAACCCAAAGCCCATAGATCCGTTCATATGATTGAATCAAATACAATAACATGAATATAGGAATAAACTAACCCTTGATGGCTATCAAGTTCTCTTGGTCTTTGGTGGATGTTTGAAGACTTGATCACGATCACAAAGCTTGAACACGAACTTTGAAGATGATGATTTTCACCCTCTAGCGGTATCCACACTTCGAACGAATATCAAAGGAGCTTCTTTGATCTTGGTTGCTAGACCAAATTGTGAAACACTTTTTCACAATCAAAAGAACTATAAGGAATTTATTTTGTGTATTATTTTGTTCCTCAACCAAGAATGTCTTAGAACAAAATAAACCCTCTCTCAAACTCTTTGAGACTCACAAAATCATTGGCCTTAAGTGCTGGCCGAATTTGGTCTTTTATACACAAGTATGACTTATTCCAAATAGGAAACTTGTGTCAAAATCCTTCCAAAATTCGTTTCCAAATCAAATTAGGAATCTGCCACCCGACAGCACTGTGCGGCCGCCCAAAATCATTTGTGCGGTCGCACAACTATCTGAAGCAAAACTGGTACAAAACTGAGATAGTTGTGCGGCCGCCCAGTCCATACTGTGCGGTCGCACACTTCTCTGAATGTCCAGAATTTCCAAAATTCCAATATAGTCCTTTTAAAGATTCGTTCTATTGTGTGTGACCCTCTAGGATTATACTAAGTTGGCAATGAGCTCAAACATGATCCCATAAGATATGATTAGGTTCTAGCAAACCGTCATACCTACCCAAATAGTATAACTAGATACAAGTTCGCATTCCTTTAGAATATGTCATAATCCCTTTGTCCACGATGTCATTGAACACAAGTCATGGTCAAATGGTCAACTTGTATTGTTCAATACTTTCTCGATTCCGAATATGTTGATAATCCAAATGCTATTGATCCAATCAATCCATTTGAGTCCGGCCGAACATTTCATCAACATCATTCCTTCGAGGGGCCCAAGCTTGACATCTCTCCGTGGAGGGACAAATCCATTTAGCTTATTATTCTTCCCAACGAGAATCCGATTATGCCAATCATACCCTTTATAACTACCGTGTTAAGGTAGCGTTTGAATATGTCAAACACAATGTTCATCAAGTGGAAGACTATAATAACTTCATGTCTAAGGATTCAAATGACATAACTAATATGAGATATATGTACGACATAGACCATGACATAAAATCTCATACAGCGGGTCATGTCCAGTACCTTGTTCCAAACAAGTACCCATAAATCTAACATGATCATCCCATGATCATTTAGCCTTTATACTAGTGCTTAAACGAGTACTAGGGACGGGGATTATTATAAGTAAACATGAACAATAATAATAATCAAAACATCTCTTTATTGATGTGAAATAAATGATAACAATTACAACGTTTATTAAACGTGCCTAGGGCACCACTACCAACAATCTCCCACTTGCCCTAGGTCCAATCTCCCATGTATCTAATACCCATGGACCTAACATGACCATCATGTTTAGCTTGTGGAAGTCCTTTTGTTAGCGGGTCCGCAACATTGTCATCAGTCGGTACTCTGCATATATTTACGTCTCCCCTATCAACGATCTCTCGAATGATATGAAAACGCCTAAGTATGTGTTTGGATTTCTGATGTGCTCTTGGTTCCTTTGCTTGAGCAATAGCACCATTATTATCGCAATAAAGGTCTATTGGATTAGCAATACTAGGAACCACTTCAAGTTCAGTTATGAACTTCTTAATCCAAACAGCTTCTTTTGCAGCATCCGATGCAGCAATATACTCAGCTTCTGTTGTAGAATCAGCGGTTGTACTTTGCTTGGAACTCTTCCAGCTTACAGCTCCACCATTTAACATAAACACAAAACCCGATTGCGATCGGCTATCATCTTTGTCGGTTTGGAAGCTTGCATCCGTGTAAGCATTTACAACGAGATCATCTTCCATTCCTCCATAGACTAAAAACGAGTCTTTAGTCCTTCTCAAGTACTTAAGAATCGCTTTTACAGCTATCCAGTGATTTTCGCCAGGGTCGGATTGGTATCTACTTGTCATGCTCAAAGCATAAGATACATCCGGCCTAGTACAAATCATGGCATACATGATGGACCCAATTGCCGAAGCATATGGAACATCATTCATTTTCTCACGCTCATCTTTTGTCTTAGGACACTGAGTCTTGCTTAGAGAAACTCCATGTAACACGGGCAAGGTACCTCTCTTAGAATTTTCCATACGGAATCTTCTAATGACCTTGTCGATGTATGTACTTTGGCTTAAACCAAGTAGCCTCCTTGATCTATCTCTATAGATCTTAATGCCAAGAATATATGCGGCTTCACCCATATCTTTCATTGCGAAGCACTTTCCTAACCAAGTCTTCACAGACTGAAGTGTAGGAATGTCGTTTCCAATGAGCAATATGTCATCCACATATAAAATAAGGAATAGCACTATGCTCCCACTAATCTTCTTGTATACACAAGTCTCATCTTCGTTCTTGATGAAACTAAACTCTTTGACCGATTCATCAAAACGGAGATTCCAACTCCTAGAAGCTTGCTTCAATCCATAGATGGATCTCTGCAATTTGCATACCTTAGAATCTTGTTCAAAACCTTCTGGTTGTGTCATATACACATCCTCTTGGAGTTTTCCATTCAGGAAAGCGGTTTTGACGTCCATCTGCCATATTTCATAGTCATGATATGCGGCAATGGCAAGCAAAATTCTTATAGACTTGATCATTGCTACGGGTGAAAAGGTCTCATCATAGTCAATACCATGAACTTGCCTATAACCCTTCGCTACAAGCCTAGCTTTGTAAGTATGCACCTTCCCATCCATGTCAGTCTTCTTCTTGAAGACCCATTTGCATCCTATGGTTTTTACACCTTCGGGCGCATCAATCAAATTCCAAACTTGATTGTCTTGCATGGATTGCAATTCGGATTTCATGGCTCCAAGCCATTTGTCCGAATCAGGAGAAGACATCGCCTCTTGGTAGGTTGACGGTTCATCATTCTCAATGATTTCTACCTCATTACTATCCGTTACGAGAAATCCATATCTCTCGGGCTCGGATCGTAACCTACTAGATCTGCGAGTTGCTTGTGTACTTTGAACAGGTTCCACAACTCCTTGTGGTTCTTGTTCCCGTTCCACTATTGGTTCAATGTTATTTTCTGGGTCTCGAATTTCTTAAGATTTATTTTACTCCCACTGATTTCTTTAGAGAGAAACTGTTCCTCTAGAAAGACACCAGTTCGGGCAACAAACACTTTGTTGTCCTCTCGGTTGTAAAAGTAATATCCTTTAGTTTCCTTAGGATATCCCACGAAAATACATTTATCAGATTTGTGTGCTAGTTTGTCAGAGATAAGTCTCTTGACATAAACTTCACAACCCCAAATCCTCATGAAAGACAAACTAGGTTTCTTTCCACTCCACATCTCATATGGAGTCTTTGGAACCGATTTAGTTGGAACTTGATTTAGTGTGAAAGCAGCGGTTTCTAGGGCGTAACCCCAAAAGGATATTGGAAGATCAACTTGACTCATCATTGATCGAACCATGTCTAACAAAGTCCGATTTCTCCTTCTCAGATACACCATTCCATTGTGGTGTTCCGGGTGGAGTCAATTGTGAAACTATTCCACAATTCTTTAGATGATCATCAAATTCTTGGCTTAAGTATTCTCCACCACGATCTGATCGAAGTGCTTTAATACTTTTTCCAAGTTGTTTTTCTACTTCATTTTGAAATATTCTAAATATCTCAAATGCTTCACTTTTATGTTTCATTAGGTAAACATACCCAAATCTACTATAATCATCAGTGAAGGTTATGAAGTATTGAAATCCTCCCCTAGCATTGCTACTTAATGGTTCGCATACATCGGAATGTATCAACCCCAATAAGTCGCTTGCCCTTTCACCCAACTTGGTAAAAGGTGTCTTAGTCATTTTTCCAAGAAGACACGACTCACAAGTATCATATGACTCTAAGTCACATGAACCCAAAAGTCCGTCCCCATGGAGTTTTGAGATACGCTTCTCATTAATATGACCAAGACGGCAATGCCACAAATAAGTATGATTTACATCATTAGGTTTAGATTTCTTGTTTACATGATAGACATTATTTTCATTCTTGACATCCAAGATATAAAGGCCATTAAATGAATTAGCGATACCATAAAGCACATCATTTAAATAAATAGAAAATTTCTTATTCTCAATAAGAAACTTAAAACCTTCATTATCCAAACAAGAAATTGAAATAATATTTCTGCTTAAATCCGGAACATAATAACAATTGTTCAAAACAAGAATTAATCCGGAAGGTAAAGTGACTTCATAAGTCCCTACGGCTAATGCAGCAACTCTTGCTCCATTCCCCACGCGTAGATCTACTTCACCTTCTTTAAGCAGTCTCCTATTCTTTAGTCCTTGCACATTTAGACAAATGTGAGAACCACATCCGGTATCCAATACCCAAGAATCAGTGGTAGAAAGGAGAATATCTATCATATAGATACCTGAAGTCGACGCAGCCTTGCTGCTCTTCTTCTTCTTTTGCTCTTCCAAGAAAGCCTTGCAATTACGTTTCCAATGACCAATTTCTTGACAATGGAAACAGATTGCATCCTTTTGTGAATCAGGTTTTGCCTCAGTAGCCTTGGCAACCTTTGCCTTGCTTATTTTGGGTTCGACAACTTTTGCCTTACCCTTTCCTTTGGCACCAGCCTTCTTCCCATCATGAACCAAGAGCACGGGAGAACCTTTCTCCACAATTTTCATCTCTGCAGTTTTTAGCATCCCATGCAACTCAGAGAGATTCTTATCCATTCCATGCATGTTATAATTCATCACGAACTGATTATAACTTTTAGGCAATGAATTAAGAATGAGATCCGTGGCTAGCTCCAATGGGATTGGATAGCCAAGTTTCTCAAGGTGCTCTACATAACCTTTCATTTTAAGAAAGTGAGGACTCACTTGTTGCCCTTCATTCATTTTACTAGTAGTGAATGCAACAATGGTCTTGTACCTCTCTTGCCTAGCTTGCTCTTGAAACATGGTTCTCAACTCCACGCCTATCTCATAGGCTTCCAAATGTTCCAAACTTTGTTGGAGTTTTGAACACATAGCAGCAAGCATGAGACAACTTACATCTCTAGAATCATTACGATGTTTCTTGTAATTGTCTCTTTCTACCCTAGGGGCAGTAGGCGGTGGTTCAGCAGGGAGAGGACCATCGAGAATGTAGAACTTGTCTTCTTGCCTAAGAACAATTCTTATGCTACGGATCCAATCCATAAAGTTGGTACCATTCTCTTCGAGCTTATCCTTCTCAAGGATCGATCGCAACGACATTGATTGAGTGTTATTAATCATTATCTACAAATATGCAAAAATTTCCAAAATTTAATAAGTACCGATTTTCATTAAAGAGATAAAAAATGTATTTTTCAAACAAAATACTCCCACTAAATTATATAACTTTCATATACATCCAATGTATAATATAATTTAAATGGGTTAAGATCCAACTTTAATTTAATTTCAAGTCCGCTAAGGCGGATTACACAAAATCAAATTAATTAGGTAGACAACTCTTGTCAATCATATCTCATATGACTCTTAGTTCCTTTTATGAGATTCTTTAAGAAATCCAATTTCAAAAAGCATGTTAAACCTCATCTTTGCCTAGGCCCAAAACTGTTTTGACGCCCAATTAAGTCTAACCATTTTAAACGCATAGTCAATGTGTCCCGCTAGGGCGTGCCCACATTATCTATCTTGCTCATACATAAATAAATTTAATGCATCTCGCTAGGGCGAATCTACATTAGAGCCACTTATGCACTAACAAGTGTTTTAATCATGGCATGGCAATAAAAGACTTAAAACTTTCTTTGAAGGTTTATCACATATAGCATATAACACATTTATGAGCACATAATATAAACATGTTACATATCAAGTTTAGCCACTAAATTAATCTCCATTAATTTAAGCATGGTATTTATGTGTCATTAGTTTCTCTATAATTATGAGGATGAGACTATTTCAACTTTGGTTATTATTTCCAAATCAAGACAACAAGAAGTGCGGTCGAACTAAGCCATTAGGCAACCACAATCCCGCACTAATTCAAGAAATCAAGAAAGTAGTCCATGTGGCCGAAACTAAGCAATAGATGGTCTCGATGAACGTAGGCCAATTGCATTCACAATTCCACATGGATCTCCAATCATTGAATCAAGAACTTTGTTTCTCAATTTTAGCAATCATGAACTCTTCATAATCCTAACTTCGTTTCATCTTTGAAACTTTGATTGCGATCAAGTTTGGGAAACACAATCTCGATGAACGCAGATTAGCCATCCAAACCTTGAACCAATCTTAGAATCACAAGACTAAAACAAATAGGAAAATCAAACCCCAAGATCCACACACAAACCAACTACCCAAAACCCATTCCAGATCAGCAAGTCTGGACTGGTTCTGTTACTGGTTTTGTTGGATCTCTCGAAAATTCCAAATTCTGATTTCAACCAAAAATCAGACAATCTGATCCTCATGTGCGGCC
Source organism: Campanula takesimana (assembly GCA_026119855.1). Classification (NCBI taxonomy): domain Eukaryota; kingdom Viridiplantae; phylum Streptophyta; class Magnoliopsida; order Asterales; family Campanulaceae; genus Campanula; species Campanula takesimana. The sequence goes on from JAOWBW010002582.1 coordinate 19,838, forward strand.
GCCCAAAACTCACTGTGCGGTCGCCCAAACATGTGCGGTCGCCCAAGTTATTTTGTGCGGTCGCCCAAACTGATCAGAATGTACAGAATTTTGAAGTTCGAAAATTTTGTCTCAAAATTGTTTTTCCCCGATTATTAAAACTTTGATCCAATCAAAAATTAATAATCAACAATTCTGAATCCACCATAATTTATTTATTGCGATTGAATCGTGCGATTAAAGTTGCAAAACAATAAACCACATAAAATCACATAAGCACATAAACATCACATATTCCAATATTCATATCATGCAAGGCACATAAACAATTTATATACACATAACATGATCCAAGTATTGAACTAATCAAATTGAACGGGGCTCTGATACCACTGTTGGGTTTCGATGTAACATGCGCAGCGGAATTAAGCATTTAAAATTTTGAAACCCAAAGCCCATAGATCCGTTCATATGATTGAATCAAATACAATAACATGAATATAGGAATAAACTAACCCTTGATGGCTATCAAGTTCTCTTGGTCTTTGGTGGATGTTTGAAGACTTGATCACGATCACAAAGCTTGAACACGAACTTTGAAGATGATGATTTTCACCCTCTAGCGGTATCCACACTTCGAACGAATATCAAAGGAGCTTCTTTGATCTTGGTTGCTAGACCAAATTGTGAAACACTTTTTCACAATCAAAAGAACTATAAGGAATTTATTTTGTGTATTATTTTGTTCCTCAACCAAGAATGTCTTAGAACAAAATAAACCCTCTCTCAAACTCTTTGAGACTCACAAAATCATTGGCCTTAAGTGCTGGCCGAATTTGGTCTTTTATACACAAGTATGACTTATTCCAAATAGGAAACTTGTGTCAAAATCCTTCCAAAATTCGTTTCCAAATCAAATTAGGAATCTGCCACCCGACAGCACTGTGCGGCCGCCCAAAATCATCTGTGCGGTCGCACAACTATCTGAAGCAAAACTGGTACAAAACTGAGATAGTTGTGCGGCCGCCCAGTCCATACTGTGCGGTCGCACACTTCTCTGAATGTCCAGAATTTCCAAAATTCCAATATAGTCCTTTTAAAGATTCGTTCTATTGTGTGTGACCCTCTAGGATTATACTAAGTTGGCAATGAGCTCAAACATGATCCCATAAGATATGATTAGGTTCTAGCAAACCGTCATACCTACCCAAATAGTATAACTAGATACAAGTTCGCATTCCTTTAGAATATGTCATAATCCCTTTGTCCACGATGTCATTGAACACAAGTCATGGTCAAATGGTCAACTTGTATTGTTCAATACTTTCTCGATTCCGAATATGTTGATAATCCAAATGCTATTGATCCAATCAATCCATTTGAGTCCGGCCGAACATTTCATCAACATCATTCCTTCGAGGGGCCCAAGCTTGACATCTCTCCGTGGAGGGACAAATCCATTTAGCTTATTATTCTTCCCAACGAGAATCCGATTATGCCAATCATACCCTTTATAACTACCGTGTTAAGGTAGCGTTTGAATATGTCAAACACAATGTTCATCAAGTGGAAGACTATAATAACTTCATGTCTAAGGATTCAAATGACATAACTAATATGAGATATATGTACGACATAGACCATGACATAAAATCTCATACATCGGGTCATGTCCAGTACCTTGTTCCAAACAAGTACCCATAAATCTAACATGATCATCCCATGATCATTTAGCCTTTATACTAGTGCTTAAACGAGTACTAGGGACGGGGATTATTATAAGTAAACATGAACAATAATAATAATCAAAACATCTCTTTATTGATGTGAAATAAATGATAACAATTACAACGTTTATTAAACGTGCCTAGGGCACCACTACCAACAGTGGGGACGCCCGACATCATTCGCCTCTCAGACTGGATCCACCAAGGCGCACCCCACCCCAGCAGGATCCACCCCGGCACACTCCACCTCGCCGTACTCCTTCAAGGCATCGCCTTGAACCGATCCAAGGTGAAAGGGGATGCCGTGATCGAAGCATAGTCAGTTCCAGTCATACCTCGGCATTCAGCACAAGGGACATTGTTGACCTTAGAGAAAGGCTCAACATTGAAATGATGAATCAGGGGCACAGGAAACCCAATAATGATTACGATGCCATGCGCCCTTTCGCGCAGAGGATTAAGGATGCACCACCTAATCCACAGTTAAAGCTCCCACATCTAGACAAATACTCCGGCAACGCCGATGCTCTGGATCACATCCAAGCCTTTGAGGCCACCATGGCCCTAGTGTCCAATCAGGATGACGTGCTGTGCAAGGCCTTTGCAAGCACCCTAACAAAGGCGGTTCGGTCCTGGTTCATGAACCTTGAGAAAAGCAGCATCAATTCCTTTGCCAAGTTGAAATCACAATTTTTGGAATATTTTGCTACCGCTGGTGCGAGGAAGAAAAGGTTGTCTGACCTAGCCAACATGGTCCAGAACAAAAACGAGTCCACCCTGAGCTTCTACAACCGGTTTAGGGACCTTGCCGACTCAATAGAAGAACGCCTGACCGACAGGGAGAAAATTGTATGCTTCACGAATGGTCACGAATGGTCACCGGTCAGAGCAGCTAACTTATGAATTGTCGGTCAGAGAGCCCCTCACCAAAGCCGAGTTGTACCACGTTGCTTACGCTACGGCCATCGCCGAGGAGAAGAAAAAGACGTTATATGGTCATAAGGAACGAGACCGAGATCATGACAAGTCGCATAATGGGAACTCGTCCCAGGGGACCAACGGGGGAAACAGCAAAGGCAAAAACAGGACCAGGGGGACCGAGACATTCACCACATTCAATAAACTGATCTCTGAGATCATGAATCTGGTGGATCTCCCCAACCCCAAGCCTCTGAAAGACAACCCGAAATACCCGAGGGATACAACAAAGTATTGCTCCTATCACAGAGATAACGGCCACGATACAGAGAACTGTTTTGCTCTGAAGAAGATTCTGCAGAAATGGGCCGACCAAGGCAAGCTCAATCAGTTCATGACCAAGGACAATAAACGCCCAAGGGAAGAAGATAAAAACAATAACCAGGTCGACAGACCACCTCGGGCTAGGTTGATAGGCGTGATCAGAGAGGAAATTCCATCAAACAAGAAACTCAAGGAGCAGATTTACGAGCTAAGTAAAGTCTTCCACATCCCTCCCTGGATCCATGAGAGGGAGGAAGTGATCAGTTTTTCTCTGAATGAGTTGGCGGGAAACCGTGCAATGAGAGAACAACCTTTGGTCATCACAGGCCGCATTCATAATTGCGAGTCGGACAGGCTCCTCATAGACTCCGGAGCGGCCAAGGATGTGCTATACTATCGCACCTTTAAAGAGATGGAACTTCCCGATACAATGCTGACCCCATATAATGGAAGGCTAGAAGGATTTACTAATCATAAAGCCGACGCCAAAGGAACAGTCGACTTACTCTTGGAAATCGGCACTCATCCTTACAAAACCTCGGCCACGGTCACTTTCATAGTCATGGATCTGGACAGTGATTACCATGCTATCCTAGGTGCACCCAGTCAAGGAAAATTGGGTCTGGTTGCCTCCCTCCCCCACCAAAGGGTGAAGTTCCCCACCCCGGCTGGAATTGGATGCGTCCTAGGGTCGCCGAGAGATTTTTTGGAGCATGTGATGAAGTCCAGGAAAGCAAAGGCCAAGATGGAGATTGATACTCCTGATAAGAGAATCACGGTTTCAAAATCAACCACGGTTACAACCTCGACGCCACATATCGGTGTTATATTGGCGACTGTTGAAGATGAACCTGAAGAATGGGATATTCTTGACAACGACGTCCCAACTAAGGCCGAGGTTACTTACGGCTTAGACGGCTTCGGCTGCATCTCGATGAACACAGCTTCGGACAACTTGGCTCTTGCCGTCGTCCCAAGCTCGGGGGCCACACAGCCGACTGATATGGAAACCGAGATCGAGAAACTGTTGGACATGGAAAACCTGAGTTTGGAAGGGGAGGACAAAGAGAAGGTCAAGCAGATCATTGTCGAGACCCTAGAGTTCAGAGACGGCCCCGAACTAAAACCAGTTGATCAGTTAGACGAGGTCGTCATCAACCCAGACTATCCAGATCAGAAAGTAAAGATTGGGAAGCAACTATCCCAACGAGAACGAGAAGAGCTCATCTCCCTACTCCAAAACAATTTGGACGTGTTTGCCTGGAAAGTAGATGACATGGTGGGAGTAAAGGAAGCTGTCGCTCTCCACAAACTGGAAGTCGACAAGTTCTTCAAACCGGTCAAGCAGACAAGACGAGTCTTCTCTAACGACAAGGAAAAAGCAATTGAGACCGAGGTCGATAAACTCCTCAAAGCCGGCATCATAAGGGAGGCAACATACCCCGAGTGGCTTGCAAACGTCGTCATGGTAAAGAAGCACAACGGCAAGTGGAGGATGTGCGTGGACTTTACGGACCTGAACAAGGCCTGTCCCAAAGATAGCTATCCCCTCCCCAGGATTGACAAGCTCGTAGACTCCATTGCCGGCCATCAAACCCTCAGTTTCTTGGACGCCTACTCTGGCTACCATCAAGTCAAAATGGACGAGGACGACATAGAAAGGACGGCTTTTCAAGCCGCAGGCGGCGTATACTGCTACGTCATGATGCCTTTCGGCCTAAAGAATGCAGGAGCCACGTATCAGAGGATGGTGAACAAGGTCTTCAAATTTCAGATAGGCCGGAATATGGAGGCCTACATTGATGACATGGTGATCAAGACCAAGACCTGAAGCCATGTACCAGATCTAAAAGAGACCATTGACAACTTGAAAGCTAACGATATGAAGCTCAACCCTAGCAAGTGCGTCTTCGGGGTTACCGCAGGCAAGTTTCTAGGTTTCATGGTTTCTCAGCGAGGTATCAAGGCTAATCCAGAAAAGATCCAAGCCTTGATTGACATGAGGGAGCCGATTTGTATCAAAGAGGTTCAAAGGTTGAACGGGAGAGTAGCGGCACTCGGCAGGTTTATCGCCAAATCAACAGAAAAATCCCTCCCCTTTTTTAAAGCCTTGAAGGGAACGAAGGATTTCGCTTGGACGCCTGAGTGCTCGACCTCGTTCCAGCAACTGAAAGACTACCTCGGCTCTCCACCTCTACTCAGCAGCCCGGTTATGGGAGAGACATTGTACGTCTTCTTAGCAGCGACTGACCGAGCCGTAGCAGCTGTACTCGTTAGAGAAGAAGGCGGCATCCAGAAGCCGGTCTACTACGTCAGCAAGGCACTGTCTGATGCCGAGAGAAGGTACTTCAACGCTGAAAAAATTGCTTATGCCTTGATAATTGCGGCCAGAAAGTTACGAGCCTACTTCTCGGCTCATCCCATCACGGTCTATACTAATGCTCCTCTTAGAAAAATACTTCACAAGATGGACAGCTCAGGACGCCTACTTAACTGGCCGATCGAACTGACCGAGTTCGATATAATACAAGCCGAGGAAGACTCTTCTGGCCCAACCTCTTCCTGACTTCTTAGTCGAGACCGCCTTTACAAGCGAACATACTGTGACCACCCGAAAAAGGAAGTTCCCTATGGATAGAGAGCCCTTGGAAGAACTACCGCCCAACTGTTGGGTCCTATACACCGACGGGTCAACTACCCAAGGAAGAAGGGGTGCCGGGGTCTACTTGACTAGCCCTGCCGGCGAACATGTCACACGTGATTTTATCAGGTTCAAGTTCCCTGCCTCAAATAATCAAGTTGAATATGAGGCCCTAATCCTGGGACTTGAAAGAGCCAAGTTCTTTGGGGCAACGAGATTGGTAGCATACAGCGACTCCCAACTGGTGGTGAATCAAGTTAAAGGGGAATACAACACCGAAAACCACATGCTGACCAAGTACAAAGACCTCGTCCTAAACCTGACCAAGAACTTTGAGTTCTGGGATATTCGGCAAGTCGGTAGAGAATACAATCTAGAAGCCGATCTGCTTTCAAAGATGGCAACAGCTGAAGACTCGGATCCCTTTGATCATCTACACCGACCAGCCTGCTTATGAAAGACTGGAAATTTTTCTCTTAGATGATGAGGAAAGGACATGGATCGATGACTACAAGGACTACTTGGAGAAGGGACAGCTTCCTGAGGACGAGGTAGAGGCCAAGTCGATCAAAAAGAAGACGGCAAGATATATGGTCTGGAATGGCATCCTGTACAGAAGGTCATTCTCTAGGCCTCTCCTAAGATGTGTTGCGCCTAAGAGCACCGAGAAACTCCTCGCCAAGGTACATGGGGGAGTTTGTGGGGGACACCCGGGGGCCAGAACCCTAGCCGATAAGATCATCACGCTTGGATACTATTGGCCGAATATGAGGGGGGATGCCCAAGCCTATGTAAAGAGGTGTGACAAATGTCAACGCTACTCCGACTTACCCAAAGTACCTGCCGTAGAGCAAAGCTTGGTCATACCGACATGGCCGTTCGACATGTGGGGAGTCGACATCGTTGGACCATTCCCATTAGCCAAAGGGAGCAACAAATATGTAATCGTGGCAGTCGATTACTTCACCAAGTGGGTAGAGGCGAAACCACTAGCAAAGATCACTGAAGAGAACGCCATCAACTTTATCCATGATTACATATGGTGTTGGTTCGGCGTGCCACACACTATAGTAACTGACAATGGCCTACAATTCTCTGATGCTTTCACCGAGGAGATGAATAGGTTGGGAGTCAAGCACAAGAAGTCGTCAGTCAGTCATCCTCAAGGCAATGGACAGGCCGAAGCCGCCAACAAACTTGTCTTGAGAGCACTCACCAAGAATTTAGAAGGCAGTCAAGGAAAGTGGCTGGACGAACTTCCCCTAGCTCTATGGGCCATCCGTACAACCACTCGGGGGCCAAATGGGGAGACACCCTTCGCTATGACTTACGGTTCAGAAGCAATGGCACCAGCCGAGATGGCCTTGCCGACTTTCAGGGTAACCAACTATGATGAGGTCATCAATGAATACAACCGACTGCTGGACCTAGACCCAGTCGACGAAAAAAGGCTAACTGCCCAGCTCAGAATGATCAATTACAAGCAAAGAACCAAGGCCTACCATGACAGCAAAGTGAAAAAGAGAACCTTTGAAGTCGGTGATTGGGTACTCAGAAAAATTGAGTCGACACACTTGAAGTCACAACAGAATAAGCTCTCGCCAAACTGGGAAGGCCCTTACGTCATCACCCACATTATACGGGAAGGGACCTACATGCTCAAAACTCCGGAAGGAAAAGAGCTTAAACACCCATGGCATTCCGAGCACTTGAGAAAGTACTATCAGTAGCATCTCGGTTAGCTATTTATTCTTTTTATCAAATTTTCAGTTTTAGATTTCTATAGTTGATATCTAGTTGTCTTAGTTTGATTTTATCAATAAAATTTCCTTTATTTCATTTACATCAAGCTTTGATTATAGTGCATAACACGGTCTTAGCGTTATTTACAACGCCGAGATCATCTAACGAAGTCGATGAGCACACTTAAAGCATGACTTCTAAAGCCTAGTGTCAATCACTAGCACCCTAACGAAGTTGACGAGCACACTTATGCATAACTTCTAAAGCCTGGTTTCAATAACTAGCAACCTAACGAAGTCGATGATCATACTTAAAGCATGACTTCTAAAGCCTAGTTTCAATAGCTAGCACCCTAACGAAGTTGACGAGCACACTTATGCATAACTTCTAAAAACCTAGTTCTAACAACTAGCACATAAGACGACTTGAGTTGGTCCTAACGATCAGACTCAGCGTATCAAAATCGGGCACTAGGTGTTCATCAGAGCTCAATGGTAGACCACCTCGGTGCGAGCGGGATTACACCTCGCACCGAGTTGAACAAATCCTTACAAAAGAAAAGTGTTTGCTCCCCCCAGACCACGCTGGGCCCCGGCGTACAGATACTAAACAAAAAACAAATTGTTTCAAGCCAAACTGGCTTACAGTGACAAAACAAACAGTGTATCAAGAGACCCCACCGGCCTAAGCACCTCCAAAAACAAATCACGGATCTTGCTGCTCCTCATCACCTTCCTCTTCTTCCTCTTCGTCCGAGCCCAGCTCTTCCTGAAAACGCTCCATCAGAGCATGAAAGTTGTTGGGATCAACAGGAGGAACGTTCCAGATCGGCCTTCCTTCAGCCTCGTCCTGCCGAACGATCAACTTAAGGGTATTATCAGAATAAGGGATCAGAGAATGTGCTGCACGGGCTTCTACACCGTAAGCGTCATTCAGTAAGAGACGGACCCACTTCTCAACGGGAATATTCACTTCGGGATCTATCTGGAATTGGCGAGCTGCATGTGTATATCCATCAACATATGTGGACTTAACTTGATCATCAATAATCGATGGCATAACGGTGTGTTGAAAGTTCATTACAGCAGCCTTTTCCTTCGCCGGAATGCTCTCCTCCAGCTGCTGAAACTTGATCTCCGCTTCCTCTTTCTCCCTAGCCAGAAGAGCAGTGTTCTCTCTTTCTCTCTCAAGCTCATCCCGAAGTGACTTGGCCTCCTCTTTAAACCGACTAGCAGCTGCCTTCAGTTTCTCTACCTCGGCCTCGGTATCCTTAACATATTTAACCCTCTCGGCATGAGCCAGTTTGGCACTCTCGCGGGCTCTATTAACCAACTCCACGGTTTGGCCAAGCTTTACTTGAGCACCGGATGTCCTACCTTCCAGGTCAGCCATCTTCTTGCCCACTCCGGCCCATTGCGCCGCCTCATGCTTGGCAAGCGTGGCAAGCTGAACGAGAAAATTGAAATCAATTGCGAGAAAGGAGATCAATCAAAAAGTAAACAAGTTAATACAATTACCTCGGCAATGATGAGCCCCTTGCGTTCTGCCATATGGGCGTACGTAGGCGGCATAGAATCTAAACCCCGTAGAAGATCGGCATCAAAAGCTCGCTCCAGAATTGGACGACCAAGTCTCAGCATAGGACCTTGCCGGGCAGTAACATCCAGGCTCTTCAAGGGACGAACGTCTGAAAAATCCGCTATTAAAGCATCAATCTCCTCCGAGGAAAACGGAAATGGGGTGTCAGTAGGTGGAATAGTGGAAGAAGTCCTCTTGGGAGAGGGCTCCTCTGACAAGTCGTCACCACCGTCCCTAGCCCTTTTCTCACTGAGGTGATCACCGCCGTCCGCTTCCCCTGCCTCTTCAGAAACGGCGGCCTCGGTCTGGATCGGCATGGAAGTACCCGCTGCGGCCGCGGCGTCGCCTGCCGGTACAATATCTCGTCCCCCAACAGCAACATCAATGGTGGGCAGAGGACCAGCATCTTTGACAGACAAAGCCTCCTGCCGAACGCCCATGTCGGCATGCCTCCTTGTGCGTCCAGAAGCTCTTGACTTCAATCTCCTCCTCTTCAGAAGTCTGTTGGGATCAGACGAGTACGCTTCCGCCAGCTCCCTCTCCTCTTCCATGGTCAAATCTACAACAAAAGAATGGGAACAAGATTATAAGACGAGGACTAAATGATAAATCAAGATTATAAAAAAGGGTTAGGAAGCATACATCCTACAACTTCCCTAACTTTCAAGCACAGCTCGTCTTGAGTCTGGCACACCCTACAGTCCCGATAAAAGACAAAGTTGGGATGAACAACCCAATCAGGAAATCGGTTACCCCTATTAACAGTCACCATCGCCTCAACGCCAGCCCACGGCCCCGGTATCACACCAACCTGGACGTAATAGCCATGATTGGACTCCAATGCTGACCATTCCAGTTGCTGAACTGAAGCAAACTCAGTTAACCGTTGGACTAAAGCGTCGCTCCAGGGAGCTTTGTAGCAAGATTCCGGCGCCACAGGAGTGTGGTTTGGAACGGGAAATTCCCAGCCAAGACGGCTCTCGACTTTAATGACATGTTTATTCCAGCCTGACACCTTACACACCGAGCTCGAAATAGGAGCAATAATCTTTGGGCGCCTCTGCCTACTCCTCAGAGTCAAAACCTGGGTGGTCTCATTAAAGCTACCCTCAAAGAATTGGTAGAAGGCCCAAGGACACGGCTCAAAACACAAGCTACGGAAAAGAACTATGAAAGAGGTGAGATATCTAACGGAGTTAGCACCTAGCATAGCCGGAACAGCCTGCCAGTCCTCCAGGAATTCACAAATAAAGGGATCAAGGGGTAGGCGTAGTCCTAACTCAAACTTCTTAAAAAAGAAAGCCACCTCAGTAGGGTTCAGGTAAAAGGCCGCCCTTTCCTCATTAGTGGTCTGGGCGGAAGCACGCTGATACACTAAGTCATACTCCTCATGACAGATCATGCAGCTATTATATAAATAAGTTATCATCTCGTCCCCGGCCTTGGGTTGTTTTGATTTGGAAGGGCCCGCAGTATTCCCCCTACGGCCAAGGTTCCTACGGCCTCGACCTCGGCCCCCCTCGCGAACATCGTCTCGGAATTCATCAACTATTCTGGCAGAAGTGCTCTCCCCCGACATAACTGCAGAGGAAAGAGGGAGGTTAACATCAGAAATCAAGATAGGAGCTGTACTTACCCCCCTCTCCCCATTCATTGAAGCCGGGGGGAGCACCCCGTCCTCAGACAGTATATAATGGGAGGCAATGTGGGTTAGAAGGACAGGCAAAGATGAAACAATCATTAGGTTGGGATTCATCACTCCTAAACGATCGAAGCGACGACTGTCAACCGGCCATTTCACAATTCCGGCGAACGCCTGATGCACTTCAAGAAAATCTCTAATTTCACTTAAAGGCACTAAAAGCCAAGGGCCGTCGAGCCTCCGATAAATCCTACGGTTGTTTCTGTGAATGCCCAAGCGAGCCGGCAGAAAGTCATGAATGGACATACCCGCACCGGAATAGCGTGAAGCAAGAATTGTGGGAGCAAAAGGGGAGCAGCAAAGAGAAATAGAAAGACAAAAGAAACAGTGGGATACCTGGTCAAATGCTTCCGACAAGAAAGGGGCGAAGTGTGAGCGAAAGAGGGAAGAAAGTCTGAATCGCCGGTGAGCGTCAACCGAAATCGAACAGTCTCCGGATCGCCGGCTAGTTGTCTGGTGGATAAACCCTAGAGTGAGAGTTTTGACGGTTCGAGTAAAAAGGTAAAAAGGGGGTCTAGGGATTTCAATCATTTGAAATTCGTGGGTCAATTAATGGTCCGAGAAATTGACTCCCGCTCGCCCGAAATCTCGCGAAAATCCCGTGACAGATGGCGGATTTTACACGTCACCACACTAAACTATCATTGCCTACAATTAAGGCTAGTGGTTATCCCATAAAGCAAATGTCTTGTCACTCACTCTCCGCTGCCCAAAGTCAGTGACATCACCATTTCGTGACATCATGAATCTGGGGAATGGTGAATGGCCGAGAGGTTGCCAGCATAAGACCGACGTGAGCACAATAACACCACGGCTTTAATCAAGACCAGACCAAAGCTTGGGAAGACAACAAAGGTATCTTACACCGATCTAACCAAGTGGTCGGCGTTTGTTGAAGACCGACATCTAGGGTCGAGTTGTTAATACAGACTTGAAACAAGAAGTGAAGTTAGCCAAAAATCATCAAAGCTTCACATAAACAAATATTCTGGAAATTCTGGAAGAAGCAAAAGCTAAAAACGCAAAAGCTGGTTTTCATTGATATAGATATACAAGAAAATACCCCCACAGTGAGGTCGGGGGATTGACCTTTACAAAATCAAAAAGAAAAGCTACAAGATTAGGCTAAATTCAAGACTCATAAAAAATCACAATCTTGATCTGGTTCTTCAGTGCCTTCTTCCCACTCGTCATCTCCATCATACCCATACTCATCGATAATGATGGGTTCGGGGTCATCATCCTCATCATCATCATCCTCATCCTCATCCTCTGACTCTTCTGCACTAGAGTCGTCGGAAAATTCATCGACAGGGTCCGGCTCTGAGTATTCGCCATTACTATCGGACGGAGTTTCTTCCATCGGAAAAGATGAACGTTTCTTAGGTGGGAACATGGAATCGTCGCTGCTCCAAGGATCATCGTTCTCAGTTCGATTTTCTGAATCTGCACTAACCTCTTCTGGGAAAGCATCGTCATAAACCCTTTTGGGAGCCATAAGAAGATTTCTTGAAGGTTTTCAGAGGAGGAAGAAATTTGGAGGAAAGGGATATCAAGAAACAGCCCTTATATAACCCCAGAATATGAGGGGGTGTAAGATTTACTTTGGTAATAAGGGAGGCACAATTAATGTACACCACTTTCCAAGAGGAGTAATGATTTCTCCTGCAATAAATTATGATGAGATCAGCATATCCAAGTAAGGATTTTGGCGGCTGGCTGCCCAATCAACAATAAATGCAGCACAGAGCCAGTACAAGGGGCATAGTTCCTACTCGCATGCCGAGATAGTAACTCGGGGGCCACTGAACGACATAAACCGACTTGGTTAAATAGGACCCGGGAACTCTGGGTCCACATGCCTAGCAGACCCATATTTATAGGCCGACGTCAGTAAGGCCGAGCGGGCAGTCCTTGCCTAGGCCGAGTCCGAGAAACCCAATCCCTAGCCGGCCTCTATGACAAGCCGAGTTAGATGATGGGCCGACTTAAGTCAGAAACCTCCCATTATCGTTGGGAAACCTCTAACAGCGTTACACTACAACTCTATAATTATGAGTCCTTATCCAAGCAAGGATAACTCTCCTATCAGATAACAGGGCTTAATCCATCCTTATCAGGAGTCTATCTCCAAGGAATATGAGTCCTACATCACCACGGGCTTCCTGGCTTTCCTAACAAGTCAGAACTCATACACCCACACCTATATAAACAGGTCCTCTACACAGGAAACGGGTAATGAACTTTTGGCTCTAATCTAGTCAATTGATTCTCTATTTCTAATCACTCATATCCTTATTCTTACACCGGAGGGCCTTCGCCGGTGAAGCCCCGGCGTAGTTTACGTTTGTTTCGTGTGTGCAGATCCGGCCATCAAGAACTGTCGCTGGGATTATCCGAACCGCTAGACGAAGGCTGATCCAACCAGATTTTGGCGTCATCACAATAAAATATTTTTACTTTGACTTTATACGAAAATTAAGGGCGTGTTTGATATAATATTTTCGTCCCGCTCGAATTAAGATTTTTGGTCAAGAAATATATACTTTGAGTAATGATTTGAAGAAAAATAATGATACTAACAAAAATTAAAAAATTGTTGTTGTATCACGATTAATAATAAACTAAATAATTATTTTTAGATTTTCATTAAGATAATTAGTTTTTTTTCAAATTGTTGGTCAAAGTATAAATTACTTGACCAAGAATCCTAATTCGAGCGGGACGGAGGGAGTATTGGTTAAGAGGCAGAATAGTAATTTTCATTAGGATTAATAATCATGGTTCCAATAACAACAAGATACTATTAGTATTTGTCTTTACCAATATAGATCACGATTAATAATCATAAAATGCTACTCCCAATTTAAGTACAGTAAAATGTTTAAATCCTATCGCAATCATGTCTCGCGGTAATGCATTTGAGTTTATTACATGGTCCTAATAACAACTGGGTGTTGAGGACAAGTCTCTACCCGTATACATCAGAATTAATAATCATGGTCCCAATAACTGTTAAGGATATTCCGGGTCTTCTAATTAATTATTTTTCTATATAGAATTATAATTCTAGTTTTCTATTGTGTTAGAGTTATTCTTGTGGTAGGATTTATTTTACTTTCTCTCCAAGTATTGTACTTGTATATATATACTCTTCTAATTATCAATAACAAGTGAGGTTTTATTCATATTCTTATATGGTATCAGACTAGGCGATCCAACCTAGCTGATTTTTTTTCTTGGCTTAACAGCCATATCCCGTTCCATGGCCACCGATATTATCACCCTTCCCAACAATGTTGAACCCAATACCCCTCTCATAGTCGTCTCCCTAACCCACATCCTCAAACTTACCTCCACCAATTACATAACTTGGAAAACCCAAATTGAGGCCACCTTAATAGGATACGATCTATACAAATTTATCGATGGTAGCCATCCCGCCCCTCCCAAAGAACTCACCATCACCACCGAAGCACAACCCGCTACCGCCACCACAACCGCTGTCCCTGCCCAAACCGCCACCACACCCAACCCAGCCTACACCACTTGGTTCCGACAAGACAAGTTAATCCTTGGCGCTTTAGCCGGAACACTCTCTTCCGACCTTGTTCCTCTCATATCCCAAAGTCCCACCACCATAGAAGCTTGGAAAACCCTTACCAAAACATATGCAAATCCCTCCAATAGCCACTTTAAACAACTCAACGATCACCTCCGCAACATCACCAAAGGTTCTCGCTCAATTACCGAATACATGCGAGACATGAAAGCCTGTTCCGATCAACTTACCTCTCTAGGCCGCCCTATCGATTCTGATGATTTAGTTGATCATATCCTCGAACAACTCAATGACCCAGAGTTTGACAATGTTATTCAAACCGTTCAAAACCGCGAAAACCCCATCACCTTCGATGAGTTACATGAAAAACTCATCAATAGAGAACTCTCCCTCAAACAAAAACAAAAATCTTCCACCTCTCACTTTCCTCCCACCATCAACTCCGCCGCCAAAGCCCCAACCACCAACTATACTCCTCGGCCCAACCACACCAACTCCAACCGAAACTTCCAAAAACAACAACACCTGCAACTTCAACAACCAAACCTCACCCAACAACAATCGTCAACCCTATTGTGGCATATGTCAATGGTGTCGCCAACCCGGTCACTTTCTATCTAAATGTCCCGCCTTCCGCAACCAATGTCCCAATGTCACAGTTCCTACTCCTCCCCGTTCCCAATACCCACGCCTACCCACTCCTTCATCCAATCAACACTACAACACCAACCCCCGCCAAAACCCTACCCTATATGCCGCCACCTCCAACAACTACAACACACCACCTCCTGCATGACTTCTTGACAGTGGGGCCACACATCATGCTACCAACGATCTAGCCAATATGTCCCTACATTGCCCCTACAACGGCACATAAGAACTCTTCATTGGATATGGTTCTGGCCTTCATATTTCAAACACCGGTTCCACTTCTCTCCTATAATGCCTCTATCACCTTCTCATCTAATTCCTTTTGTGTGAAGGAAAATCAAACTGGAAAAATCCTCCTCCAAGGTTAACCTAACTCTGGCGTTTATGAATGGCTTCCCACTCGCTCCGCTGTTCATTCCATATCTCTGTCAACAACTTCAAAATGGTATCACCGCTTAGGACACCCTTCCTATTCAATTTTACGTCACCTTAGAAATAGCTTTAGTTTAGACATTCCCACTCTTAGAGATTTTCATTGCAACTCCTGTGCTTGTAATAAGAGTCATAAATTACCTTTCTTTGATAATACAATTCAATCTTTTGGTCCTCTTGATATTCTTTATAGTGATGTGTGGACATCCCCACTTTTGTCTCCAGATGGTTTTAAATACTACATAATCTTTGTCGACCACTTTTCCAAGTATATTTGGTTCTACCCCCTCAAAAACAAAAATGATGCTCTCTCCATATTCTCTCACTTCAAAACCCTTGTGGAAAAACACTTCAATCGATCCATTAAAACCATTTACAGTGACAATGGGGGAGAATATCTTGGCCTTCCCCTTTCTTGCCTCCCATGGCATCCAACATTTCACCTCCCCACCCCACACACCCGAACATAACGGATACTCCAAAAGGCGACATCGCCACATTGTAGAAACTGGCCTCTACTTACTTACCCATGCTTCCATGCCCCACAAATATTGGCCCTTAGCCTTTGCTACTGCTTGTTACCTCATTAACCGAATGCAAACACCCACACTTGACCTTAAATCACCATACTTTGTCCTTCATAAATATCATCCCAACTATCTCAAGTTGTGGAGCTCTGGTTGCTTATGCTATCCTTGGCTTCGCCCCTACTCCACTCACAAACTTGACCATCGTTCCACCCCTTGTGTCCTTGTTGGCTACTCGCCAACTCAAAGTGCCTATTTCTGCCTTGACCTCACCACTCATAAAACCAACACATCCTGTCATGTTCACTTTGTTGAAACCCAATTTCCTTTTGCCACCACTTCATCCCCTCCCACTCCCACCCAACCCCCGATGAATGGTGTGCTCTTACTCTTCCATTACTCCCAACTAGCTCTCCATCTCCATCCCCTTTCCAAACCTGCCCGAACTCCCAGATCCACCCGGACTCCCTGCCTCATCCGGTCGCACCTTCTCCAACCGCACATACCCCAACCGCAAGCCTAAATGCCCCAACCGCACCTGCTCCAACCGCACATGCCCCAGCCGCACATGCTCCAACCGGACCTGCTCCAATCGCACCTGCCCCAACCGTACATGCTCCAACCGCACCTGCTCCTGTAGACACCCCGCCTTGGACCTCTCACCCCGATTGCATACAAAGTATTTTTATTTAACTTATTTTTGTTGATTTCTGTTACTTCGGTTAAGTTCCTAACTGATTCCGTTAGTTTTGGACTAAACTGCATAACAGAGTTAACTTTTAGGGTCATTCTGTCATTCTGTCCTTCTCTGCCGCGGGCGCTTCCGGAACTGTTAACGGGTTGCGCGCGCGTCTCGCCCCTGAAGCGGGACCCGCGCGCCTCCCATTATGGCAGTAACGGATTGCACCTTATTTCCCTCCATTTTCTTATTTACAAACATCTTTTCTTGATCACAAAAACCATCTTTTTACATCCGCATTCATCCCCTCTAGTTTTGTAACCTCCCAATCCCATTATTCTAGCCCTTTCATTAAAACAAAAATATTTATTTTTATTAATATTTGATTTTCTCTTTATTATTTATTTATTATTTTTATTTATCTTATTTGTGATTGGTCAACTCCATCTCACATGGATTGACCAATTTCCCTCCAAGTCTTCCCTCCTCTTTTTCACCTATAAAAACCTCTTCTTTTTACCTTAGAAAGGGACTGGGAACTTTCTCTCAACACAAATTCTATATCATTTTCCCTACATAAATTCTCCCAACAAGAGTTTTACACAACAAAACTCTACACAAATCTCTACACAACAACATCATTTTCAAGTCCAAGTTTGAAGTCTTCTTTTTAAAGGTACAAGTCTTCTTCTTTTATTCTATTCATGTTCTAGTCAATGTATGCAATCCCCATCAATTGGGACATGACCAAATGACCACTTTACTACATTAAAGTTGGTTAAGGTTATCTCCCTACATTTTAATCTCTACTTTAATTTCCTATACATTTCTTAATGTAATTGTTTAGCATAAATTTATAAATAAAACAATTCTCTTTTCTTCCCATTTTTTCTTTACATTATAATTGTTAGCACTGTTAATAAATTGAAGGACATTTAGCATTAGAATACCAATAGTAGCAAGACCCGCATAAGCGGGGCGGAGTGGGTGTTTAAGTACTTCCCACTCCGTCACCTAACCCCCTGAACCCTTCTCTCCCGAATCTCTGGTTTTGTACATAAATTATGCTATTTCTAGGTTTTTCTTATGTTCCTTTAAAAACATAGGTGGCGACTCTAAACAATCTAAAACAAGTTAGACATCCTAGGATAATTCACCCCTCTAGCCAAGTTGTGGTTTCCCGGGGTATCTACAGCTCCAACCGCACATATCCCAACCACACATGCCCCAACCGCACCTGCTCCAACCGCACATGCCCCAACCGTAGATGCTCCACCCGCACATGCCCCGGTGGCAAGCCTAAATATCCCGACCGCACCTACTCTTTCCCTGTCTATCACCACCAGATCATCCCATGGTATCACCAAACCAAACCCCAAATATGCCAAACTCTCTCTCCTCTCCTCCTCAGAACCAACCAACATCACCCAAGCCCTTAAAATCCCCACCTGGCGAGCTGCCATACAACTTGAGTTTGATGCCCTCCTCCATAATCAAACGTGGGATCTTGTTCCCCCATCCCCATCTCAGAATATAGTTGGTTGCAAGTGGATTTTTCGCACCAAGTACAAACCAGATGGCACCATTGACCGTCATAAAGCCCGACTTGTTGCCAAGGGCTTTCATCAACGTCCCGGTTTAGACTACAATGAAACCTTTAGCTCTGTGGTCAAACCGGATATTGTTCGCACCATTCTTACCCTTGCCACTGTCCTTGGTTGGTCTCTTCGCCAGGTTGACATCAATAATGCCTTTCTTCAAGGGACTCTAACTGAAGATGTTTATATGGCCCATCCTCCTGGCTTCGCCAATCCGTCCCACCCGTCATATGTTTGCAAACTCCAGAAAGCTATTTATGGTCTCAAACAAGCCCCTCGGGCATGGTACAATGAGCTTCGGTTGTATCTCTTATCTCTTAGGTTCAAAAACTGTGTCTCCGACTCCTCGCTTTTCACACTTCATCAACCCCATGGGGTCATTTATCTCCTTATGTATGTCGATGATATCATAATTACGGGCTCCAACAACAGTCTTCTCCACACCTTTATATCCACATTCTCTAGTCGGTTCTCCTTGAAAGATCTTGGTGCCCTATCCTACTTCCTGGGCGTTGAAGTATTACCTCACTCTCAAGGCATCTTGCTCAGTCACAGAAATACATCAATGATTTGCTTGCTCGGGCTAACATGTCTGAAGCCAACCCCATGCCGACACCTATGGCTCCTCAGCCACCTCTCTCGCTTCATAAGGGCATTCCTCTTTCAGATTCATCTACATATAGAGGTCTTGTGGGTAGTCTTCAGTATCTTGCATTGACCAGACTGGATATTTCATTTGCGGTTAACAGGTTGTCTCAATTCATGCACCAACCAACAGAGGATCATTGGGCAGCACTTAAAAGGGTTCTTCGTTACTTAGTTGGTACCTCGTCACTTGGGTTGTTAATCAGGCGAGACTCTCCTCTTTCTTTACATGCGTTTACAGATGCGGATTGGGCAGGAGATTCTGACACATTTGTGTCCACGACTGGGTATGTATATAAATTTTATATTTTTATTAGAATAATTAAATTAAAGCAAAATTACTACTCAATTTTTTTCATACTAACTTGATAAAAAAAAAAAAAAGGAAAATATTTTCAGACCAAATGAGTAATTATCAAAATTAATAGAGGTGGACTCTTGTGAGACCGTCTCACGGCGTGAGCGAGACGGCTCACAGCCGAGCCAGCCAAGCCGCCGAGCCAAGCCAAAAAAAAATATTCCCTCCAACTTTTTTTTCCCTGCCATTTTTTGCTTGCCAGCAAAAGTAACATTTTTTTTCTCATATGTAACACTTTTTTTTCAAAATTTACCACAATTTTGTTGAAATAGATTAAAGATAACATAAGATCGAAAACTAAACAAATGTTACATTTTATAATAAATGAATGTAACATTTTTTTTTCTCAATTGTAACACTTCTCTAGGGTTTTACATTCAATTGAAATGCAAAACCGATTATATACATGATATTTTACTTCTTTTTTAAAAAAAATGTAACATTTAACCTATAAACCTCATAGGGGTAGTTGTTATGAGTATGACAAGTGGATCCCATTATATAACATTTAATCTCCGTCCCTAGTACTTATGAAGAACTAGTATAAGTTTAATTCGTGTGATGATCATGTGTATGGGATACAAGTTAAACTTATGGGTATGTGTTGGTGAACACATAATGGACATGACCCAACTATGAGGTTTATGTCATGGTCATGATATCATAATTAAACCTCTAAATAGTTATATCATTGAATCCTTAGACCTGAGATTATTACGATCTTCCACATAGTGGACATCATGTTTGACATATTCACGTTACTCTTAACCAAGTAATTATAAAGGATATGATTGGCATGATCGAAGCTATGTAGGGAAGTGTAATAAGTCAAGATGGAATTTGTCTCTCTTCGTGAGAGGTGTCAAGCTTGGGCCCCTCGATGAATAGTATTGATGAAATGCATGGCCGTGCTCAAATGGATTGATATGATCAATGTCATTTGTATTATCAACTATTTGGAATCGAGAAAAGTATTGGGCATTGTAAGTTGACCATTGACCATGGCTTACGCTCAATGACATCGTGGACAAAGGGATTGTGATATTATGATTGTGATATTATCTATAATATGATTCACGAACTTTGACAAGTTATATTAATTGGGTAGTCATGATGGCTTGCTAGAGTTCGCTCATGATTTATGTTATCAAATGGTTTTGATCACATTGCCAACTTAATATAATCCTATGGGGTCACACACAAAATAACGAATTCGAAAAGAGCTAAATTGGAATTACGGAAATTCTTAAAATTGGATTTTAAGAGAAAATCGGAAAACGGGATTTTGGGCAATGGTCCGGTCGGACCATAAGACATACCTAGCCGGACCTAAGGGAGATCCGGGTGGACCTGGTCCTTGACCCGTCGGACCCTTAGGTGATCCGGTCGGACTAGTGTCTAGCCTCGGGTGGATCTGTGATGTTCATATTTTCTGACTTTTTGACTCCGAGTTTTGACGGGAATTTGACTTTTAAACCTAAACTAGTTGGGGATTAAAAGGTATAAATACCCATCTCAAAATCCTAGGTCATAAGTGATTATTGTAATCAAAAGCAAAAACCTCCAAGAGAAAAACTAGTCTTCTTCTTCCTCAAGAACAATAACCCTAGTTTTCATATAGCCACTTTGGATATAGCAGTCCGGATCAAGAAGTGTTCTTGATATTCGTTTCGTGTGTGGATACACATAGAAGGCGTTGATATCAACTCCTTCAAGTTTGTAATTCATCGATTCAAGGCGTGTTCCTGCGATCGTGATTCAAGAGCGCGAAGAACAAAGATTCAAGATCCGAAAATTTTAAAGCATCATCACAGTTAGTATTCTAAATTCACCTCCGTATTAATTTAATCATCTTGAACGGATCTAAGCTTTTGGGTTTATTCCGCTGCGCATGATTGTGTAAATCCCAAAAATGGTATTAGAGCCCCGTTCATCATGATTATTTTAATAATAACATGTTGATAATATAATTGGATTATATGTGTTATCCGAACTCAACATCACCTTTTCCTCCGATCCGGTCATCTACTGTGACAATCTTGGGGCCACCACCTACTCGGCCAACCCCGTCTTCCACTCTCGCATGAAACACCTCGCATTGGCCTTTCATTTTGTGCGTGAACAAGTCCAACTCGGCCGTCTCTGGGTTCAACATATTTCGGGTACAGACCAACTCGCCGATGCTCTCACAAAACCACTATTGCGTACCTGGTTCACATCATTGACCTCCAAGATCGGACTTACTCTTGTGATGTGGGACGAAAATATAATTATCTTAAACATTATAATTATATTGGTATTTTCTTTTTAGTTAGGATTTAACTAATATTTTTAATTAGTATTTTTAATTTATTTTCGTCATTTATTTTGGTAGGATAATTATAGTGGTTTCTAGGATAGATTTTGGGGATATTACTAGTTTTTGAGTCATATTATGTTACTATATAGGTTAGGAGTAGTTTTAGTAGGTTTTTACTTCTTTTCCAAGTTGTATGGGCTCTATAAAATAGGCCTCAACATGTATTCAAAATTATTGATGATTTTTATTAAATTTTGATTGTTTTGCAATTGTAAGGTTTTTACCTTGAAGCCTTTGGCTTGTTGAAGATTTATTCTTCGTTGTTTCAAAAAATTCCTTATTTGTTTAAAGTCCTCATAGACTTTACTCTTATTGTAGCATCACGCTACATCAGTTGGTATCAGAAAAGGGGCGATCTTTGGATGTTTTCAACGATGTCTGGCAACAACGGGGACAACACAGACAACCAGACTGCACGAATCTGGGAAGAGTTGAAGAATATCAGTTTGAGGAAGACTATGCTCGAGACAGGGAATGCAGAGCACGATCTTCGGTTCAGCGTCAATATTGGCGTGAAATCAAAGATTGTATGAAAATCCAGTGTCGATTATTACAAAAAGAAACTCGATGCACTGAGAATAAATTTTTTTCCAGGATTTGCGGCTTGGTGGTGAAGTCCGACGGCAACGAGCGGCAGTTCCTAGCGAACATGTTCCGCCAACCGGAGGCGGCGATTTTGTTTCAATTGGGGAAACTCATATCGCTGGACCCATTGATCAAAATCCGATTGATCGTGTTGATGACGATTTCAAAGGAGAAAATATTAGCATTAATTCTTTTTCCGTGGGTGGAGAGATTGCTCCAGAACAGAAATCAAAGGAACCACTCTTTGCCGTGGTGGTGGGGTATCAACAGTGGGTCTTTTACCTCCGATCCGCCCACACAGTTTTCAAACCCCGACCGGATCAAGCCTTGCTCGGTCGTGCATAGTTTCTGCCTCGGCCGTGCACATCTTCGGGGACAGGATGGAAGAAGGCGAACAAATTGGCACGACCGTGTTGACTGAAACGCACGACCGTGCCCAGCCTGTTGATGAGGTCCGACCGCACCCCGTAAAACACCCGCCCGAACACAAGGGGCGACCCCGCCCGACCATGAATGGCACGACCGCGCAGGAAGACAAACACGCCCGTGCGCAAATTGGGTTGAAAAGGGGTGACAGTCGACAACAATGGCACGACCGTGCTAAGTTTCAAGCACAACCGTGCCCGGCGGCACCAGGTAGATTGGTCTGCATTTGTTTCTTGAAGCTTCGAAAAGCACGTGTTTATTTTACGTATCTCTTCAAATGGAGCGGGCGATTTCAAGTTTCCAGTATGAACTCGGAGACGAGTTCTTTTCAAGTGGGTGATTGCAGCGACCAACACATTCATTTTTTTTTTATTTTTTTTTTGGAAAAGCAATCAAAATTTAATAAAAATCATCAATAAATTCGGAATACATGTTGAGGCCTATTTTATAGAGCACATACAACTTGGAAAAGAAGTAAAAACCTACTAAAACTACTCCTAACCTATATAGTAACATAATATGACTCAAAAACTAGTAAATATCCCCAAAATCTATCCTAGAAACCACTATAATTATCCTACCAAAATAAATGACGAAAATAAATTAAAAATACTAATTAAAAATATTAATTACATCCTAACTAAAAAGAAAATACCAATATAATTATAATGTTTAAGATAATTATATTTTCGTCCCGCATCATCTTGGAACGTCCGTCTTACTAGAGCGTGTTAATAATCAAAATGATTCTCCCAAGATCTCGGCCCCACCTTAGTTATTGTTAGTATCTTGTAAATATTTTAGTTACATCCTTTATTTGAATTTCAAATATTTGTATAGTTTATTAGATCATGTAAATCCTAGAGATAAAATACCCTACTCATACTTGTATATAAGTATACATTACCAAATCAATAATAAAATTATCTTTTGCACAACTCTTTTAACATAAATGTGCATAAACACAACATGACTAATGAAATAATAGTTTATAACATTAAAAATTTTGAATAATCAAATGCAAGTACCAAAATCGTTAGATTTCATGTGAAAATTCATTTGCGTGAAGACATTAAGATACTAGTAAGTTTTTTTTTTTTTTTTTTTTTAGAATTATTTGGAAAAGTTTACGATTAGGTAATAAAATTAACCTATGTTATTAATCGCAATTTATGTATTAGTGATTGTTTGCAGGTAGAGGTGAGTATGGTACGATTTGTCTCAGTTTTTCTTTTACCAAAACCTCTACCGTGTCGAAGCAATTTATTTTCTAGCTTTAAGGAACCGATAGATTTCAGTTTGGTCCATTATGGTTTTCTCGATTTCCAGTTCGGCTATGATTGAGGAAGAGACTAAAAATTGTAATCTCACAGGAAATATAATGAAATTAAGATGAGTTGGTCTCCTGTAAAACGCATTTTTCCTAAAACGTGTTTTTCAAACCTCCAGAAGACTTTATATTGATATTCAGAAGGCTTTATACGAGAATCCTTCTGGCTATCACTTTCAAAGGTTCTGGCTATCACTTTTTAAAGGTTCTGGCTATCAATTTCAAAAGTTCTGCTATCAATATCATATTCAGAAAGCTTTATATTGATATTCAGGACCCATCTGGCTATCACTCTCAAAAGGTTCTGGCTATCAATCTCATATTCAGAAGCCTTTATATTGATATCCAGAACCGTTGAGAAGTTCCAATTATTTACAAAAATGGCACTATGTTTTTTTAAAAACACGTTTTCCCACTTTTTTTTTTCCCAAGATTTTGCGAATTAAGATTGAGAGGGAGAGATTCAAAAATTAAAATCGAAAAAAGAATTAATATGAGACTGCAATTACATTATGGTTAGTGGAGTTGGCCTGTGCCGATTTCCACTCCTTTGCCGCAATCGGCATGAAATACTCGCACCGAAACGGACCGATGCTTTTTTTTTTTTTTTTTTTTTTTTGGGCAACTCCCATTTAGTCCCTCATTAGAATCTAAACTACCACCTAGTCCAAGGTATTTTCAATATTACCACCTAGTCCAAGGGATATTAAAAGGGCATGAATGCCCTTACTAAATGACTGGAAATTACATAATTACCCCTCCCTCCTCAACCTTTCACCTTCTCATCGGTCAACAACTTTGACCGACCGGCCACCACCTCCGGCCGACCACCACCTCCTCGGCAACCTTTTTCCGGCCACTTTTTCGGCAATATTTTCCGGCGGCATTTTCCGGCCACCATTTCCGGCCACCATCTCCGGCGACCATTTTCCGACCACCGTCTCCGGCCACCAATATTCCGGCGGCCACCTCCGGTCACAATTTTCCGACCACCGTTTCCGGCGGCCACCTCCGGCCACCGTTTCCCGACGGCCACCTCCGGCGACCATTTTCCGGCGGCCACCTCCGGCCACCATTTTCCGGCGGCCACCCTCCGACCACTTTTCCGGCCACCGCCTCCGGCCACCATTTTCCGGCGACCACCTCCGGCCACCATTTTCCTCCGGCGACCACCTCCGCCCACCATTTCCCGCTACCGTTTTCCGGCGACCATGTTCCGGCCACCATTTCCGGTAACCACCTCCGGCCACAATTTTCCGGTGACCACCTCCGGCCACAATTTTCCGGTGACCACCTCCGGCGACTATTTGTTGACAACCACCTCCGTCAACCATTTTTCGACGACCACCTTCGGCGAGTATTTTTTTGGTGCCATAATCCGGCGACCACCTCCGTCGACCATCTCCGGTGATCAAATAACTGAGAACTTATCAGTAAGTTCTCAGTTGTCATCTAAACAACTCCGGCGACCAAACAACTGTGAACTAATCAGTAAGTTCACAGTTGTCAACAAAACTACTAAAAACACGATCGAATTCGGCGACCAAACAACTGTGAACTAATCAGTAAGTTCACAGTTGTAAGTTTACAATTGTAAGTTCGCAAATGTAAGTTTCGCAATTGTAAGTTCCCAATTGTTCCAATAACAAGTTCGTACTTGTTCCAAAAACATGTTCGCAATTGTTCGAACAAGTTCACAGTTGTAAGTTTACAAATTGTAAGTTCAAAAATGTAAGTTCGCAATTGTAAGTTTGCAAATGTAAGTTCGCAATTGTAAGTTTGCAATTGTTTCAATAACAAGTTCGCACTTGTTCCAAAAACAAGTTCGCAATTGTAAGTTCGCACTTGTTCCAAGAACAAGTTCGCACTTTTTCACCGGTCAACAACTTTGACCGACCGGCCACCACCTCCGGCCGACCACCACCTCCGGCAACCTTTTTCCAGCCACCTTTTCCGGCAACCTTTTCCGGCAACCTTTTTCTGACGACCACTTCCGGTCACCTTTTCCGGCGCCCACCCCCGGTCTCTTTTTCCGGTGACATTGTAAGTTCGTAGTTGTAAGTTCACAATTGTAAGTTCGCAATTGTTCCAATAACAAGTTCGCACTTGTTTCGAAAACAAGTTCGCAATTGTAAGTTCGCAATTGTTCCAATAACAAGTTCGCACTTATTCAAAAACAAGCACGCAATTGTAAGTTCGCACTTGTTCCAAGAACATGTTCACAAATGTTTTAACAATAAGTTCACAATTGTTTCAAAAAACAAATTACAATTGTTTCAAGAACAAATTCACAATTTTTCTGCGAACAACAAAAAACAAATTCACACTTATTCGAATAACAACTACCAATAACGAACAATTGTTCACACACACAAAACAAAAATTAAAAAACAAGTTCGTACTTGTTACAATAATAAGTTCGCACTTGTTCCTAAAACAACCAAATTGAGTAATTACATCATACTAAAACAAGTACTGATTTGTTTTTAAAATTTTGCAATGTGAAATGAATTTGGGATCATTGTTTAATTGACCTTGAATTGTGTGCCTTTTTTTGGTGATGAACAGACAAAGGGGAATAGTGAAGGGTCAGCCCAACTGAAGATAATTACCTCTTTAGCCTTTCTCTAACGGTTCATGTGTAGCTAACATAGATGGCTACATACAAGTTTTGTCAAATACAGAGAAGAAAAGCCAAATGGAATGCAGGACAGGAATGAGTCAATAATGGTAAATCTACCTCCCAAAGAGAAATAAGCCTGTCTCCACCCATCAAGATATTTGGACACTGTAGACACATTCATCCCTAAAATAATGCGAACTAGGATTCCCTTTAATCGGAACACAAAGATAAGTGTAATGGCAATAACTTCACAATTCACCCAAGCGAGGTGTGATTTCTCAAAAAAAAAAATGTCTATATTGATCTCCGCTGACAGATTATTTTTCAAGCTGACTAGCTGAGTACACACTCATAATGTGTAAAAACAGTCAAAATATTCTTAAAACCTGCGAAGTTTGCAAAATGAGAAGAGAGAAGGTAGAGAGAGAAGCAAAATGAGATCTACCTGGAGGTGGGAAGTCTCGCCGGAGATGGGAAGTCTCGCCGGAGGTGGGGAAGACTCGCCGGAAATGTTGGGTGGGGGTCGCCGGGGAGTTGGGTGGGGGTCGCCGGAGGGGGTATGATAGATCGAGAGACTTGGTGAGGGAAAGTAGAGGAGTTGGTGGGGGTCGCCGGAGACGATGGAGGGAGTGGTCGGAGGTTGGGGGAAGGGTAGGTCGCCGGCGATTGAGAAGGGAGAGGCCGCCGGAGACGGAAATAGTGAGGTCGCCGGAAATGGGAGGAAGGTCGGGCATTTGGGGGGAGAGAGAGAGAGGCATAGATCGAGAGACTTGGTGAGGGAAAGTAGAGGAGTTGGGTGGGGGTCTCCGGAGACGATGGAGGGAGTGGTCGGAGGTTGGGGGAAGGGGTAGGTCGCCGGCGATTGAGAAGGGAGAGGCCGCCGGAGACGGAAGGAGTGAGGTCGCCGGAAATGGGAGGAAGGTCGGGCATTTGGGGGGAGAGAGAGAGAGGCAGTGCGTGTTTGTGAGAGAGGAGGGGGTAAGGTTATATTTATAATCAGGGGTGGTTTTGGGATTCTATTATATTAATGGACTAGATGGGAATATTCAAAATGTGCGTGGACTACATGGTAATATTGAAAATGTGCGTGGACTAGGTGGTAATTTAGCTTATAATGAGGGACCCTACGGTAATTTTCTCTTTTTTTAAGCATCGTTTGACCTTAAAACAAGTCTCTAAGCCTAATGTGTCCCAGAGCAAAGTCACTAAAGTAATATGAGTTGACAACTTGACATAAAGCCCCACTCTCTCCTCCCAGAGCAAGTTGCTAAAGTATTGTGAGTTGGCATAAGGTCACACCCTCTTCTTTGAGAAAGTCGCTAAAGTGATGTGAGTTGGCAAAATTTGAGAAAGTCGCTAAAGTGATGTGAGTTGGCAAAAGACCATACTCTCCTCTTAGAGCAAGTCGCTAAAGTTATATCAGGCAATAGGGATGAACAAACCGGCCCGGAACCGGAAAACCAAACCGGACCGGAAAAGCTCGGAACAGGAGCGAACCGGCGAGTTAACCGGAACCGGTGTAACCAAGGGCCGGTTAAGGTTCACATAAATGGCAAACCGGAACCGGAACCAGACCGGCGTTTCCATTAAAAAAATAAAAAAACCCTTGTTTTCAATAAATTTTAACATGTTTACTCATTATTGTATGATAAATAAAAAAAATCCCTTGTTTTTCAATAAATTTTAACGTGTTTATTCATTATTGTATGATAAAAAAAAATGTAGTGTGGAACCGAACCGGAACCGTACCGGAACCGGATTGTGATGACCGGAACCGGTGTAACCAATGGCCGGTTAAGGTTCACATAAATGACGAACCGGAACCGACGGTTCCGAACCGGAACCGACGGTTCCGAACCGGAACCGAAACCGGCGTTGGTCATCCCTATCAGGCGACATAAGGCCAACTTCTTGTACAAGTAACGCTCAAGAGAAAAACTGGCGTGATATGCCCGAGGCTTTTGAGAAAGACATTTATGTAATACTATATTTTCATTTAGAAAAGAGATTTGATGTGCCGGAATAAAACTCAGGTCCGAGGCATTTGGATCCGCTATGTAGTCTAGAAGGGGAAAACTCAGCTGCAACTCCAGAGCAAAGTCTGCACAAGTAACGAATGTCACTAAGCCGGGGGCGCCTCCGGCGTAAGCCCCTCTGGCGTAAGCCCCTCCGGCGTGAGGGTAGGTGTTTAATTTTAGAGAGAGAAAGCGAATCTGGTAGGGGTGTGTGTGTTTTAAGCCAAAAAACAGAGATTACCTTTATCAGTGACAATTCCCTCTATTTATACTTGGATAGCATGTGTCAAGCTCGTGCCTGAAGTCATATTTTTCATGCGCCTCTTGCCAGCTGGCGTCTCCGGATTGGCTGCCCATAAGTTGTTAGTTAAGCACTTTACATGCCTGCATATCCAAATATTTATTATAACAGATTTAGTGGAGTCCTCCGTCGTCACACATTTTACACCCTTTTCTCTATTGCCGCTGCCGACATCAATATATTCCCATGTCGCCTCCGATTGGTCTTAAGCCCTTGGAAGTCCTTTTTCGTGTCCACATGACTTACGCCACCTTTATTTTTTATGTCGCTCCCTTTAGCATTTTTCTTTGTTATGCTAAGTCCTTCCTGGTCCAATGGACTCATTTATCCATTTTGTATTTCATTTCCTAGTTACCAATCCCTTGTTCTTTCCCTTGGTCCACTTCCTCATACTGGATTGGACATTTATCAAGCCCAATTCCGTTAACGTTTATCAGGCCCAGACTCATATTTTTGGTATGGTAGCATCAAGATTTACATGTTTATAGTTATCATATTTTGCATGTTTATTACAACAATTATTGTCTCTATCACATATTGAGGGCTAGCATAAGTTTAATGGATAATCATGAGATGATTATATGTAAAGAGATACAGATTAAACTTGCGGATACTTGTTGGAGAACAATGTACTGAATAAACCCGTTATAAAATTTATTGCAAAAGAAGTTTTGATCTTGTTGGATTGTAAAAGATTAATCTTATGTTTTAAATTTAATGTTTTGGCATCATCTTCGTTAGATTTTAGTTTTATAATATTAGCGTCTTCTTGTCCCGCATTTGTCCTAAATTGTCCCGCGTCACGAGGTAGGATGGGACGGGACGAGGATTTTCCGTCCCGCAAAGAATTTGGGATGTCCCGTCCCGTAATATTGTGAGATTTCATAGTTTCGTCCCGTCCCGAATTAACAGCTCTAATAACAACTCACGCTCCCCCTTCTCCCCCATCTCTGCCCCTCCATTGCGCTCCTCTGCCCTCTCTCCCCAAGTCATACCCCCTTTAATAAACTAATTAAAATTATTTTTAAAATAAGCACATATATTGGGGATTTGACACATCTTTTCTCATGAGCTTGTTTCTACAGTCTGTGTGTAATTGTTAACTGAACAATTTCTTGTTTATAACAATTATAATCAATTTGATACATGTGAACCTACTTCGTTTCAAACCAGTACCAACTATTAAATTTAGAGGTGGTCTCCCAGGAGAACAAGGGGATACGTCTCATGCATGAGACGGGTCGACCATGACCCATGGGACATGACCCGCCACGTGGCAGCCGCTCACAGATGTCCAATATATATATATATATATTATTTTTTTTTTTTTTGAGTTTTTTATATTATTTTTTTTTCGGCTTTTCAGCCGTTCACCAAAAGTAATAGTTACCATAACTTAATGTAATGACTGTATACATATAAAGTAACATTGTTCATAAGTAAACGTAACACCTGTTTTACAAAAACAAAAGCAAGTTTTACCCATTTTTTCAAATGTAATACTAACTATAATTACATGTAACCCAAACAATATCTAAATGTAATTATCATTTATACTGAAATGTAATAATGCTTTTGAAAAAATGTAAAATAGTGTGTATTTTGATTTAATTTTTTGAAATAAAGTAAAATTTGAAAAGTAACAACTCATATATGAATGTAATTGTTTGTACAAGTAAATGTAACACTTTAATAAAAGAAATTATAACATATTTCTATAGATAATGTAATACTTTTACATGTAACACTAATCAAGTGTTTTTAGCTCTAAAAATGTAAATGGTTGAATTATTACTTTTTCTATACATATGTGTTACAATTATGTATAAACATTATTACATATAAGTAACAAGTTCGTTACATTTTAGTTGTAATAAGTATTACTTTTGGCAAACGAAGAAAATATAGAAAAAAACACTGTTACTTTTCTGTATATATGTATTACTTTTATGTATACAAACTGTTACTTTATATGAATACAGTCATTACATTAAGTTATAGTAACTATTACTTTTGACAAACCGAAAAAAAAAATAAAATTAAAAAATTAAAAAAAAAAGCAAAAAAAAAAAAAAATAATAAAAAAAAGTAAAAAAAAAAATGGGCCTATGAGAGGCTACCACGTGGCAGGGTCGACCCCTGGGTCCTGGAGCCGGTTCAGTGGGTCGGGCGGTGGGTCAAAAACCGAGCCGTCTCATAGATGAGACGGATCATGCGTGGTGCACGGAAGTCTTTGTCTTAAATTTAAGAGTGTGTTTTGGAGGAAACTAGTTCTTTCATAAGTTATAAAAAGTCTTGTTTTTAACCCTTAAACCCCAAACCTAAAACCCTAAACATTAAACCTTAAACCCTATAAAAACAAACAGGACTTTTTATAACTTATAATTTGTGGAGAAACTAGTCTCCCCAAAATTTTCTCTAAATTTAAATATAATATTTGCGATGATCAGGACTGATGGCAACAACGCTGCACTAGTTACACCACTCCGACGCGAGTGCGGGTTAGGTCACTTATTTTGGGACGCTAGAGCATAAGAAGTGTTACATGCACGTGCTTATGGCAAATTATAGACAACAATTTTACATGTACAAGAAAAATTTAAGGGGGTTTATACACACCCGAAAAATTATTAATATACCCGTAACTGTGCTTTACAGTTTGTACCATTTAAAATGTCAAGCTATTTACGGTGTATTCAGTAATTTTACGTGTGTATAACAATACCCAAATTTAATTGTTTTAAAATAAAAAAATTGTAAAAATTTGACACTGTAGCAGGCAGCCTACCAGGTGCGCTTGAAATATTGTTTCCCTCCAAAATTTCCCCCAATTTTTCTTTCGTATTTCTCACAACGGCATAATCAAGCTCTTCGATTCGATTAGATTAGGCTGCATCGACGTCGAGTACAGTTGTTGACATTGATATACGGCGATCGTTCATTCGCTTTCTACTCCTGAATTTCTGTTCCCAACGTTGGCGATTGGCGATCGTTCTTATTCCTCAGGTACCGTTCTCTAGGGTTTTAATTTCGCGATCATCTTCCATTTTAGTACTGTATCTTTTTCTTTTCAATCGATGCTATTTTATCTACTAACTTGATTTTGATTGCAAAAATATGTAAATTTAAGTAGTAATGGTCTCCTGCTGCCTAATTTTCTTAATTATGGTGTGTGTGTGTGTGTGTGTGTGTGTGTTGATCTTGAATCTTGATGGCGTACATACTATAATGTCGTTAGTGTTCTGTTGATGTATTGTAGAAATTAAATAGCATGATGATTTGTTTATTCATTCATCATATGTGTTCATTCTTGATTGACAGGATGTAGCCTGAATATTGTTGGATATATGTAAAACAGGAAAATACTTCCTCAGTCCTAAAATAAATGTATTGCTCTGACTTTCTTTGTCTACTTAATTGAAATTTTACCGTAATATAATTTTCAGGAAATGTAAAATTATTATTGATTTTATTAGTTTTGTATGCATAGGTGCAGATTTTGTTTGCGTAGGTACATATTTTGTGTCATAAATGAAGTGTTGGCTGAATTGGGAAATAGTAATGATGACACTAGTAGCTGTATAAAATTGGAGTGGAGGCTATATATGTTTGCAAGTATCATCTCTTTGACCTAATTACTAGAGAGTACTAGGAGAAAGAGCTCACTCTCTGTCCCCATTGTTGTCCCGCTCTGTCCCTCTAATCGTTTGCAAGTCTGTCTTATGTTATTTTAGGTTCGGCATTTTGTTTATTTATGATGCTTTGTTTATATAGAACCCCTCTAGTCTTTGCAGTTAGATTTCTTGTTACCCTTTCTCATTCTTGGTGCTTAGAGTGTGGCATGTACTGAGATCTTTCGTTTACAGGCTAGTCACTCATAACTTTCTGTTGTTTGCTCTCTTTAATGATCTTAACTTTGTTACAAAGACTATCATATGTTTGGCCAAGACTCAAGAGGATCCTTTGAGAGAATGTTTTGGCAATAGGGATATCAATTTATGTTCAAGATACTTTGTTTGGCTAACTAAACATTTGTGAATTTCAAAAATTCAGAAGGGTTTTTGAAATTCCCTCAAAAGAAATTTTGTTACCAGTCCTCCTAGCCTCTACGTTATCTTAGGTTTTGGGTTGTTTATGTATTAGGATAGTTTTCTGTTGCTGCTCTTATTGTGATTTTGCTTTGGTTATATAGCATCCCTAATAGTGGTTCAGTTTGATTTCTTGTTACCCTTCTCATTCTTGTATTTAAGTTTGTGAATTTTTACTAAGATCTATTCTTTACTGCCTGGCTACTTTCTCATAACTCTCGGTTGTTTGCTCTCTCCATTAATCTTAACTATGTTACTAAGACTATTTTATGTTTGGATAAGGTGATCCATGGAGAGCATTTTATGGAAAAAGGGATGTCAATTTGCATTCAAGATGCTTTGTTTGGTAAAAGATGTTCGGGATTTTAAAATTTCAAAAGGGTTTTTGAAATTCCCTCAAAATAAGTGTTGTTAACAGTTCTCATAGTGCCGGCTTTAGTGATAACTTTCCCCCCTTCATATTTAAATCAACAGTCACATAATAGATTCAAGTACTTCATGGAAACATTCTATTATGCAATGGTTGGATTTTGACGTCCATTCTTTGAAATGTTGAAGTCCCATTTGTCCCACATCGACTTGGAGAAAATAATTGATTACCTATATAGATTGGATAACCTCACCTTAAAACGCCTTTTAAGGGGATGAGGACCCAATTCTAATACGTATGATATTCCTTCACTTTAGCTATAAATCATAGATTTACGTAATCTTAACTTTCTAATATAAAGATGAAATCTACTTTATGATTTTATTTTTATTTGTTACTCTATTTAGGTTCGTCGATGGAAACTGGTGGGAATTCGTTACCTTCTGGGCCAGATGGGGTAAAGAGAAAAGTGTTGTATTTTTACGACCCAGATGTTGGCAAGTATTTTTACGGGCGTCTTCACCCAATGAGGCCACAAAGGATCCGCATGACTCATTCTCTCCTAAAACATTATGGCTTGCTGAAGAATATGGCAGTATTGAGGCCTTTTAATGCTAGACATGAAGAACTCTGCAGCTTTCATTGTGATGACTATATTTCCTTCTTAAGGAATATCACCCCAGAAACACAGAAAGATCATTTAATGCAGCTTAAAAGATTTAATATTGGTGATGATTGCCCTGTGTTTTATGGTCTGTATTCCTTCTGCCAGATTTGTGCTGGAGGTTCTATTGGTGGAGCGGTTATGTTGAATGGTGGAGGGTCTGATATTGCGATAAACTGGGCTGGTGGGCATCATCACGCTAAGCGATGTGGGGCTTCTGGTTTTTGCTATGTGAATGACATTGTGCTAGCAGTTTTGGAACTCCTCAAAGTACACGAAGTTAGTCAACTGAATATCCGCCCGCCTTTTTTTTGTTTTTCAATATATACTGTAGTTCAAGTCCTTAAAAAAACAGGATATGCTTGTTGGTGGAAGCTTGGGTCAGCTATCACTGCTTTTGTTGGAATATAGCACCAGCTATGGCTATTGAATACTCCCTCCGTCCCATCCGAAATAGGATTCTTGCTCCAGACACGGGGATTAAGGGATACTAATATTTTATTGGAAAAAATGGTTAAAAAGTAGGTGTTGTGACTACGAAAGATAGAGAAAGTGGGTAGGGAATAATGGGTCCTATTAATAAAAATAATAAAAACTTTCCATTTTGAGATGTCCTATATTTGGTGGGCTACCCAAAATAGCAAAATGTCCTATTTCGAGTGGGACAGAGGGAGTATCAGTTATTATTTCCTTTCTGTTTATACCCATTGTCCCATTCACAATTAAGTCACGTCCATAAAACAGCATATACTAGTTGAGTAGACTCTCATGTTAGTAGAACAGCTTTTCTTCAATTTCTTTTAATTTTTTTGTAATCTGGAAATCAAACTTTAATAACTTATTCATTGATGTGCTGCAGCGTGTTCTATATGTTGACATTGATGTCCACCATGGGGACGGTGTGGAGGAAGCTTTTTACACTACTGACCGGGTCATGACTGTTTCATTTCATAAATTTGGAAAATATTTCCCGGGTACAGGAAATATACTAGATATTGGGGTGGAAAAGGGAAAATATTACTCTCTAAATGTTCCACTTCAGGAAGGAATCGATGATGAGAGCTACCAATCTTTATTCAAGCCAATTATGAGCAAAGTGATGGAAGTGTTCAGGCCAGGTGCTGTGATATTACAGTGTGGTGCTGATTCATTGTCTGGGGATAGATTAGGCGTTTTTAATCTCTCTATTAGAGGCCATGCTGAATGTGTGAGATTCATGAGATCATTTAATGTTCCGTTACTCTTATTGGGTGGGGGTGGCTACTCTGTAGGTAATGTTGCTCGATGCTGGTGCTATGAGGTATGTTTATACTCAATCTGTCCCGAAATGAGCTTCTCATTTTCCATTTGTCATTGTCCCAAAAAGTTCTTCCCGTTTCTACAATTATTGGGGAGTGAATACTACTTGTATTCTTTTGAATTTATGTTTTATTGGAGCAAAATTTAATTCTTTGATAATTAAACCTATGCATCTGATTCTGCAAGATATTCTTTGAACTTGCCATTTTTGGATTTCCTTTTAAATATGGTTATTTAGTGTGAGTTTGAAGGGTGATCTTTTCTTGTATTTGTTTGAATTATGTTTAATCAACTCGAAAACTAGTTTCTTCCTTGAGTTGGGCATATCTTTTGCTACATTTTAAATAATGTTCCATAAAGTAATAATCTGAATTGTGTCAGTAAATTAACACACTGATGTACTCATCTTTCAAACAGACTGGAGTTGCACTTGGCACGGAACTTGATAATAAGATACCAGAAAACGATTTCTATGATTATTTTGGTCCAGACTTTACTCTTCATGTTGCTCCAAGTAACAGGGAAAATAAAAACTCCAGGAAATTATTAGATGAATTAAAAGCAAAGCTTCTTGATAATCTCTCAAAGCTTCAGCATGCCCCCAGCGTGCAGTTTCAAGACCGACCACCTGATTTCAAATTTGAAAAGGTATTTTTTTTTCTCCCTCATTAGGTTACTTTGGGTCCGTTTTATCATACACATTGCTTCGCTCCAACTTGTATTTTATTTACCTTGTCAATATATATGCTCCACATCTTCCTTCAGTCTTTTATGCACTCGCTGTGTTCTTCTTGCATCTGTGTTTATCATTGACTAACTCAACTCTTCTTGAATTATTTAAGAGATGATTCTTGCAGCTGTTTTCTTTTTCCTACATGTTTATAATCATGGCCTCTTGATTTGAGTCGGGCCGATTTTCCTTGGATTGTTTTTTTTTTTCTTTTTGTTCCTTGGATTGATGTACAGTAGTTCCATTGAACTTTTGATCTTTTTTTTTTCTTCACTTAATTCTTTTAAAGTAATTTACGTCGGTGAAGCCCTGGACTAGAACAGAGGAAGTTACTCAAAAGGAATCCATTCTAGACATATATAATCTTCTTGTTACTGGCAAACTGTGAAGGTTACAAAATGTTATGCTCTATAGCATAAAATAACATACTCCCTCAATCCCATAATAAAGTACCCATTTGCTTTTAGGAACGGGAATTAAGGAAAGATGTTTGAAAATTAGGTGATGTGAGTGGGGAGGAGGAGGAGATACAAAGTGGAGTAGGTAATAGTAAGTGGATAGTTGTTGTGAGTAGCATGTGAGTTCTTAAATATTTTCCTTTTTGGGAAAGTGATACTTTCCAATGGAACGCTCAAAATGGCAAAATGTGTACTTTGTTGCGGGACGGAGGGAGTATGTTACAAATTGTTTGTGAAGTTCCTGAATCCTGATGGTCATTTAGGTGTCTTTTTGGTGCCACTTACACCTTATTGGTTAGCGCATTTCAAGCGCTTTTGCCATTATTTGATTTACATTTCACTTCTCTGATTAACAGCTAAGATGCACCTTTAGCAGAAATCTCTACGCTACCTTATCATCATTTTGTTCGTGTGTATGTGAGAATGTGGGTGGGTACTCTTAATTTCATTTTGTATCTCCTTCTGTTCACAGCCATGAATGTCTTTCCAGTTGGAATTCCTATTCATAATACTATTATTGTTTTAATATATTTGATTTATTCAGATAGATGAAGATGAAGATGAAGATGAAGATGAATATGATACAAATCAAAGCTCAGATTCTGACTATTCCATGGATGTTGACAGTGAAGAGTACTCGCATTAACCCTCTAATGTTTCCGGTCTATATTTTCCTCTCATGGTTGGTATGTTCCTTTCTTATACTCTCACTGTCCCATAATAAATGTCACGCTTTCCTTTTTGATCCGTACCAATAAAAGTCTCACATATCTAATTAAAGGAAATACTCTTTGTGCAATTTTTTCATGGCACAAGCAATATACAAACAAGCAAACCATGTTTTTTTAAAAAGTTTGACAAGTCTATTGCGACACTTATTAATTATAAGATGTGGGGAATAGTTTTTAGGAATTCATCCAAGTAAGATCCTCAGATTTTAGTCCAAACAGGCCATACTACCTTTAATCCTTCCAACTCTATTGTTCTAGTCAAAGAGTTTTCCTTTCCTTTTCACTTTAATATTTTTTTTTTTCTAACTTTTTTTTGTTACAATGATTTCTTCTATGGATAATATATACTCACTCCGGCCCACTAAAAGTTGTATTCTTTATCCGAAAAGGTGTCCCACTAAAAATTACACTTTCTAAAAATGAGAATTTAAAATACCTTTTTAATCAATGAGACCTACTTGTATACTCACAACAACTATCCACATTATCATTCCCTACCCAACTTCTCTCTCCTACTTTACTTTTCATACTTACAACACTTACACATTTTCTTCATCCCGTGCCCGAAAAAAAAGTTCAACTTTTAGTGGGACCAAGGGAGTATGTATACATATTTAAATGTTGAGAAAACGCTTTTTTGAGTGAATGGAGGGTGTTAAATTGTTGACAATAGGTTAGGGTGGAGTACCATGTGTTTAGACATAAAAATAAGATACTCCATCTCCATCTGTCCCAGAGTATATGTCCGCCTTTCTTTTTTAGTCTGTCCCAGAGTATATGTTCACTTCCTAAAATGACAAAAAATATTTACTATTCCTCCTACTTATTCTCTCTCTTACTTTAATTTTATACTCACAACACCAATCAACTTACTATTCCCTACCCCACATTCTCTCTCCTACTTTACTTTTCATACTCATAACACTTACATCACTTCAACCATTTCTTAATCTTCGTGTAAATAGAAGGATGAACATATACTTTGAGACGGAAGGAGTAGTATATTTACATTTATAAATGAGCAGTAGTTCATTGAGTTATACTGTATTGTGGTAACGTTTAATACATGAGCAAGTGAGTGTGCCTGGTAAGTTGGGGGTAATGACCTATGTCCAAAAGCCCAGGTGTCAAGTACTCTTGGATCAACTGATAGAAGATTATATTATACTCCCTATGTTCCAAAGAAGTTGCAACATTTTGCCATTTAGGGTATTTCACAAAAGTTGCAACAATCCAAAAATGGAAGCTTTTTATTACTTTTATAATCATCCACTCATTCTCTCTCTCCCTCCCAACCATTCATTCTCTTTTCACCCTCACTAATTCTCTCTCTTCCTCTCTACCTTTCATTCTTAATATAATATTATATCTTTAATTTCTCAACTCCAAAGTAAATGTTTCAACTTTTCTGGAACAGAGGGAGTATATGTTGGGATTTTGGCTCAAATTCTAATCCAAATTGGATTGTGAAAATCATGCGTAGGAATTTATTTCCTAATTGGACAAGAAGTGAGAAGATTGTTTCCTAATGCAAATAGAAGAGGTATGGTGGGGGTGGTCGCGGTCCCAACAACTGGTATCAGAGCCCAGGTTGGTTGATGGGCCCGACGCGAAGTGGACCGCGTGCGAGATGGGTGGGATTCTCCTATGTGTGATCTCGCGAAAAAGACCCTTGTGTCGAAAGTCTTCCTGATAAAGGTGATCGGGCGGCGTATCCTGTAGATGGTGTTAGCGGCGGTACAAGTTTCGCCGGAGGTACTTGAGTTGAGGGGAGGTTTGTTGGGGTGCCAACCCAAGTCCAACATTTGCAATTGAAAGAAGAATCGTCTAATATATATAGGTGTCCACCCACTCCATTAGTATGAGGTCTTTTGGGAGATGACCCAAAAACAAATCCGTGCAGGCTGGGCCCAAAGCGGACAATATCATACTAATGTGGAGTGGTGGGGGTGGTCGCGGTTCCAACAAGTGGTATCAGAGCTTGGTTGAAGGGGAGAATTCGCATCGATAGAAGAGATCCAAAATCGAAGAAAAACAAGAGACCAGATCTGGTCCGTTTTTGTTCAGCGCAGCAGTGAAAAAAGAGGCGTAGCGCTTTCGTTCACCGTTGGATCGTCTTGATTTTTGGCGAGAAGCTTTGTGACTCATATATATTCAATCTGAACGGTGGAGATTGGATTTTGAGGTTCCTAGAATCGGTAAAAGTTTCCGGACAGAAGTAGCAAGATTTGTGGGGGACGATCAATGGAGTTTGAAGATCATGGTTACAAGATGGTTATGGTGGACCACGTTTGTGGTGTTTGGGATTTACCCTTGTGTGAACTCGCGGATGGAGCCTTGTGTCGAAAGTCTTCTTGATATGATGATCAAGAGGCGTGTCCTGCTAGTGGAGAGCAACGGTACAAGTTTTGAGGAAAACACAAGAGGTGTTGAAAATGACCGATGACGATAAGACAGAAAGTGGAGATCATAGAAGATGCAAGATTGAAGATGACAACGATACGGTGAAATTTGAGTCAAGGGGAGATTTGTTGGGATTTTGGCTCAAATTCTAATCCAAATTGGATTGTGAAAATCATGCGTAGGAATTTATTTCCTAATTGGACAAGAAGTGAGAAGATTGTTTCCTAATGCAAGTAGGAGAGGAATTTGTGAGTCCTTATGGGTGTAGGACAAGGATTCCTTATTGTACTAAGAAAGAGTTTTATTTGAAGCCTTTATAAAGGGTGTGAGGGCTATTATTTTGTGTGTGCCTTGGTGGTGGTGCCAAGAGGGGCTTTCCTTAGGGGAGAGTGTGAGGAAGAGGGGATTAGTGGGTGCGCCTCCCTTATACAAATAGGCTTCACCAATATGGGTTTCTTGTGTGTGTATTTTCAAGAATGTTGAGAAGGAGAGATACCTCCATTATTGTAATACCAATTTGAGAGAGTAGTGAGTCTTTGCGAGTTTCTTGAAGAAAACTCGTCATCTTGTAATTCCATGATATTGTAGTGAAAAGTTGATCGGTGTGTGGACGTAGCCCATTGATGTTGGGGTGAACCACGTTAAATCTTGTGTCTTGTTCTTGTTTTGTGTGTGTGGGTATTTTGTTATCTCTTCTTGCGATTTCTCTTGTTGGTGAGCGATCCCAACAGGATATAGAATCATTGTCAACTTGATGTATACTCCCTCCGTTTCATGAGAACTGAGACTAAAGGAATGGCACAAGAACTAAGGAATACTATAAAATAAGGAAAATGTGTGGTAGAAAATGAAGAGAGAGAATGAGTGGGGTAAATAGTAGTGTTGGTTGAATAAAATGAGTGGTGGAAAATGAAGAGAGAGAAATGAGTGGTGGGGTTGGGTGAATATAAAAGATTAAAAAGTTTGCCATTTTGGGCAGTCTCAATTGAGGTGAAACGGACGAAAAGGGAAATAAGTCTCAATTCACATGAAACGGAGGGAGTATAATGTATACACATACATCTCTTACTTGAAAATAGCTACATCCAATTTATATTTATTTCTATTGGATAAGATAGTTTCTATAAAGTTGGATTGTTATTTACTATTTGCAGATAGGCTAGTTTCTGATCAAGAATAGAAATGAATGAATGTCCATTTTTATTTCTGAACAATAACAAAACCGAACATTCATTTTTTTTTTTTTTTTTTTTTTTTTTTTTCGGTTTCTTCCATTTTATACACGCATTCATCTCATTTGAAATTTTCAAAATTGAGAAATTTGTAAAAACATACTTTATTTGAATATAAATGTTTGGATGATTACAAACTGGTGCAGATGGATGGGAGATCAAGAACACAGCTGATTCCAACAGCTTGAGTACAGTCCTTGTTGTTTCTGTTCCATATATACTTAGTAGTTTTTGAGCTTGTAATCATTTTTTTGACACTGCTATTAGGCTAATGGAAGTGATATTGGCTCATTATTACATGACAAAAATTTGTGTGAGACGGTCTCACACATGAAACGGTTTTGCCCCCTATGGGCGGGGCGGAGCAAGCCCATTTCCTCCCTCGTCAAGATCCGTCTCATATGTGAGACCGTATCACACAAGACTTCCTCTTATTATTACATTGCTTTGCATCTGAAATGAAAATATCATCACTCACTATTTTCTGTCACCATTCACCAACATTGCAATACAACAGTTTGAAGTACACTGCCAAGAATTTATAAGGGTGATTCTTAAGAAAGGGAAGGGTTAATTTCACTGCTCAGTCTTTGAGAATTGGACAAATGTTATTGTTTTTTCTTTAGGTTTGTTTACATCTCACTTTCCATCTTTCGTTAACTTAAGGTAAATAAAATGACTATTTTTCCATAAAATTATTGAACTTTCATAATTGCCCAACAAAGAAGAAGACGGTTCTTTCAAAAAAAAAAAAAAAAAAACGGAGAGAGAAAGTAGTATGCAATGGGAACAGTTGTTATGAGTGTAACACCCCAACTTTTCACTACAATTAAATTAATAACTTAATACGAATAAATCCCAAAATCAGAATGCCCAACGGCTACAAATAACCACAATTCAAACTTTAACCAACGTTCAAATCCACAACGGCTAGTACAACCACTAGCTCAAACAGTAACTAACGGGAAGTAAAGTTTATAACTTAACCGTAACGGAAACATAACCACTAATTAACTTTATAAAAGATAACTCCTAAGCCGCCAAACCTTGCGACTCTTGATCTGCTTATTTATAACCTAACCTGGAGAGAAAAGAAAATGAAAGGAATGAGCGAACAATGCCCAGTAAGTTCATACGGTATCCCCTCGGTTACTAAGAGGAGATGACCGAAACGAACGGGTAACAATGAATTACAATGAACGGATATAACTCAAGGATCAAACTAACACTCAGTTTGAAAAGAAACATTTACTTGATGAAAACGATTCATTACTTGAAAACACGTGGCTTCAGAGGCAGTTTCCAAAACACAACATTTTACTCACACTTTACTTTTCTTTACTTTACTTTACTTTCATTAGGGATTAAGCACGTGCTGTACCCAGGGCTCGGGTTTCTACTGACCGCACCCAAAATCGGTATATCATGATACCTACGTTACTTCATCAAGCAACGCAAAGGGGTCCACATGTTCAACTTAGAACTATGGATAACTGTAAGGGGTCCACTTATCCGTTTCGGGATTATGGATAACTGTAGTCACTTTACTTATTAAAAGAATTCACTTTAAAGAGCTTTTACAACCCAAAGCTTAACTTTACAAACTTTACTTGATCACTTTTTAAAAGATACACATCTCACTTGGACACCAAGGTGACAAAATCAATCATACACATGATAACCCTATTGAACAATAACCATATCAATAGAGTGGATAACAAAAGACGGAACAATTCGCAGAACGGAATAATTTAAAAGACTATCTAGCCACACAGATAGTTTACTTTATAAAAACAGAGATTGGGAATCCTAACAAAGGATTAAGAATCAATACACAACTAAGAGCGTAATCCCTTACCTTAGCTTCGTGTTCTACTAGCTTGCTTTACTCCGCTTGGACAATCTACAACATGAAATAGTCTAGCCTTAGACATGAGAAAAATACTATTTTACTTCCGTCCCAATTTACTTCTTTTTACTCGATTAATTCCGTGGTTTAGTCATCTATCACCTCTTTCCTAGTTAACTAATAACTTTAAGAATGACTACAACACCCCTAGGGTTTTTATTAGTCAATC
This sequence comes from Campanula takesimana, assembly GCA_026119855.1. Lineage (NCBI taxonomy): Eukaryota > Viridiplantae > Streptophyta > Magnoliopsida > Asterales > Campanulaceae > Campanula > Campanula takesimana. The sequence continues at coordinate 62,594 of JAOWBW010002582.1, forward strand.
CCCAATTCTCAATTTCACTACACAATTTACACACACTGATTTCACACTTTCTGCACACACTTACTGAGTACACCTACTGACAGACACACCCACCACTCTGATTCACACACCCTCTGGTACACCCACCACTCTGAACACACCCACACATTCAGATACGCACACCACCATCAGCCCAACACACACACCCACCATCAGCACATAACGCACACACACACAAGAATTCATAACGCACACACACACACACACACACACTCGGCAGCCCCTGCCGCCGCACACACACACACACCACACACACACACCCAGACGCACCTCAACACGCACACACGCAGCACACACTCCCACAGTCATCTTCTTCCTCCTTAATTTCATGCTATTAACCCTAGTTGATCAATCCTCTTCTTATCTTAGGTTTCTTAATCCAACAATTTGATTTACAAAGATGAAGAGAAGAGTTTAAGGGTTCTAGGATTACCTCCGATGCACGTGGCCGCCTCACTTCTTCCCCTTTTCCTTCTCCGATCACTCTCCTCTCCCGGCGGCTTTAACTAGCCGCTGCTCTCTCTCATTCTCTCCCGATTCTTTTTTTTTTTTTTTTTTTTTTTTCTTGCGGTAACTAAGGATAGTCTTAGGGTTTAAAAGGGAGTATTTATATTAATGGGGCTTCCCAAATCCCTAATTTAAATTGGACTCCTAATCCTTCTTAGTTAATGAATTGGGCTTTCTACATTTGACCCAATAGCTAAACTAAACCAATTATTAAAGTTTGGCCCATTAATAATTAAGAGTTTAAGATAAATAAAATAGAAAGGCAAGTTCGGGTTATTACATTCTTACCCCCTTAAAAGAGTTGGTCCTCCAAACTAAACGTACCTTAATCTTTGAACAAAGCGGGATACATATCACGCATTTCACTTTCGAGCTCCCACGTGGCTTCTCTTTCCGTGTGATTGCTCCACTGCACTTTTACGTACGGAATCACTCGCTTCCGCAAAACTTGATCTTTACGGTCTACAATCTTTTACCGGCTTCTCATCATAACTCAAGTCTTCACGAAAACGTAACTGTTTGTACTCTATGACGTGGCTCGGGTCAGCTACGTATTTCCTCAACATCGACACGTGAAACACATTGTGCACACCAGACAGCACAGGAGGTAGAGCCAACTTATAGGCTACCGCCCCTAATCGTTCTAGAATCTCGAACGGCCCCACGTACCTAGGACTTAACTTCCCACGAATCCCAAACCGCATGACCCCTTTTGTCGTGAGATCCTCAAGAATACATGATCTCCTATTTGGAACTCCAGATCGCGCCTTCGATTATCCGCATACGATTCTGCCTACTCTGCGCAGTTAACAACCACTTGCGAATCTGTTGAACTTTATCCGCCGTTACTTGAACAATCTCGGGTCCAGTTAACTTTCTCTCGCCTACTTCATCCCAACACGCAGGCGATCTACATTTCCGCCCATAAAGAGCTTCATACGGCGCCATTCCAATACTAGAGTGGTAACTATTGTTGTAGGCAAATTCCACTAGTGGTAGATGATCATCCCGCTCCTTGCCAATCTAACGACGTTGCTCTCAATAGGTCTTCGAGAGTTTGAATCGTCCTTTCTGACTGTCCGTCTGTCTGAGGGTGGAACGCTGTACTCATAGTTAACTCCGTCCCTAACGCTTTCTGTAAACTCTTCCAGAAGTTTGATGTGAACCTCGCATCTCGGTCTGACACTATAGAGCCGGTATCCCATGTAACCTTACGATCTCATCCACATACAACTTAGCTAACTTCTCCAACGAATCAGTCCACCTTGATTGCTAGAAAGTGAGCCGATTTAGTGAGCCTATCCACTATGACCCAATTGCGTTATGACCCTTCACGTCTGGGAAGTCCAATCACCAGATCCATAGTGATGTGTTCCCACTTCCACTCTGGAATAGGTAACGATTGTAGTAGTCCCGCGGGTTTCTGGTGTTCACTTTTCACTTGCTGACACACCAAACACTTAGAAACGAATTCCGCCACCTCACTCTTCATATTGTTCCACCAAAAGGATTCCTTTAGATCCTTATACATCTTAGTACTCCCAGGGTGAACCGAAAACCTTGAACAGTGAGCTTCTTCAAGAATTTCCCTCTTGATACTATCATTATTAGGCACCCAAATCCTTGATCGATACCTCATGATCCCGTCGTCGCTAACACGGAAGTCTACCATTCCCTTCTTACTGATAACCTTGTGAATCGCTTCCAACTCGTCATCCACATTCTGAGCTTCCTTGATTCTCACTAACAGTGTTGGTTGGACACTCAATTGAGCCAAATAGCCTTTAACTTTAACCTCTAGCTTTACTATTTCACTATCTCTCAATTCACTTACCCCCTTAGAAATCATAGTCGCTAATGTTCCATGGTTCTTTCTGCTTAACGCATCTGCCACCTTATTGGCCTTCCCAGGATGATACAAGATTTTGCAATCATAATCTTTAAGTAACTCTAGCCATCTTCTTTGCCTCATATTCAACTCTTTCTGAGTGAAAATGTACTTAAGACTTTTATGGTCGGTGTAAATTTCACATGGTACCCCATACAAATAGTATCTCCAAATTTTCAATGCAAACACTACGGCCGCTAACTCCAAATCGTGAGTAGGATAGTTTTTCTCGTGGTTCTTGAGTTGCCTAGACGCATAAGCCACCACTTTATCATGTTGCATCAACACACAACCCAAACCTTTCAATGAAGCATCACTATAGATCACGAAGCCATCACTGCTTGTTGGTAACGTAAGGACAGGCGCAGACACCAATCGCCCTTTCAATTCTTGAAAACTCTTCTCACAATCGTCTGACCACACAAATCTTGTCCCCTTTGTGGTTAACCTGGTCAATGGTAGAGATAACTTCGAAAACCCCTCCAACGAACCTACGGTAGTACCCTGCTAAACCCAAAAAGCTCCTTATCTCACTAACAGAAGTTGGTCTCTCCCAATTAACTATAGCCTCAACCTTTGCAGGGTCAACTGCTATCCCATTCTTAGATACCACATGTCCCAAAAACGCTACTTCCTCAAGCCAGAATTCACACTTCTTAAATTTGGCATACAACTTTTGCTCCTCAAAATCTGTAATACTAATTTCAAATGTTCTTCATGCTCCTCTTTTGATTTCGAATACACCAAGATGTCATCGATGAATACTATTACACACTTTGTCCAAATATTCTTGAAATACTCTATTCATAAGCTCCATGACACAGCAGGCGCATTTGTCAGCCCAAACGGCATTACTAAGAACTCGTAGTGTCCATACCTTGTCCTAAAAGCCGTCTTTGCTACATCTTCCTTTTTCACTCTTAACTGATGGTAACCAGAACGTAGATCAATCTTAGAGAAATAGCATGCACCTTGGAGTTGGTCAAACAATCATCGATCCTTGGCAACGGATACTTATTCTTAATTGTCACACGGTTTAACTCCCGATAGTCAATGCATAACCTCATCGACCCATCCTTCTTCTTTACAAATAATACCGGCGCACCCCACGGTGATGCACTCGGTCTAATCAGGCCCTTGTCCAAAAGTTCTTGTAACTGCTCTTTAACTCTTTAAGTTCGGCGGAGCCATCCTATATGGTGCTCTTGAAATCAGTGCAGTCTCCGGTGCTAGATCTATCGAAAACTCCACTTCTCGCTCCGGCGGTATTCCTGGCAAATCTTCGGGAAAAACATCCTTGAAATCTTTTACTATGGAGAGGGATTCGATGGTCACTTCTTTCTTGTTTGACTCACCAACATACGCAAGAAATCCCTCACAACCTTTCCTTAACAGTTTACGAGCCTTCATTACGGAAATCAGGCCTGTTCGGACTCTTGGTTTCGTCCTTGAAAACGAAATCCTTCCCCAGAGGGTAATTCAAAATTCACTTCTTTTCTAAAGCAGTCTACTTTGGCATGATACGCAGCCAACCAGTCCATACCTAGGATGATGTCAAAGTCACTGAGATCCAGACATATAAGATCAACCTCGAGTTCTCTATCGCCTATCCTTAGAGGACAACTTTGAAACACTGAAGTAACTGGGATCGACTCCTTAGTCGGGGTATCAATTACCAAGGGTACTTCTAACGCCTTAGGTGACAATTTTAACTGTTTTGCCAACTTAGAACTAATCACAGAATGAGTGGCACCAGAATCAATCAAAGCGTATACGTTGCGAGAATATAACTGAAGCGTACCTGCCACCAAGTCATTTGTGGCTCTAGCATCTCTAGCAGTCATGGTGAACACACGCCCCTGACCACCAGTCTTACTTTTATCTTCTGCCTTCACCCCATGAGTTTGTGCATTCTTCTTCGGCTCTGGGCACTTCCACTGCGGGTGCCCAATCTTCTCACAGTTATAGCATTTCCTGTCCATGTATTTGCACGCATCAGCCTTATGATTGCCATCACACGCAGGGCATACTTCGGCGGTCCCCTGCTCTTTAGCCTTTCCCTTTATCGTACGCGGTTCGGTTTCCAAAGTTTCTGTTCGGGTACTTGTTTGCTGTACGATCATAGCTTCCCTCAGCTTTCCTCTTTCCATGATTATCACGGTCTCGGTCGTTGAACTGTCCCTTGTTCCCAGTTGAATCTTTATTAGTAGACTTGTCTCCAGACTTCTTCTTTTCATCCCTCTTGCTGCGGTACTCATCCGACTCCCTTTCTACAATTCTGGCTCTGTCTAGCACTAACCCATATGTCGCTAACTGCAGAGGTGTGATTCTGTATCGAATCCGATCGCTCAGCCCAGCTTCGAACTTCCTGGCCTTTGTTCCTCGCTGTCGAAAA
>JAOWBW010002583.1:0-67017 GCA_026119855.1 Campanula takesimana
CCCTTAGGACACCCTATCCGGCAGCTCGTGGCGCCCAAGAAGTATTAAGTGAGCGAGCCGAGGCCTTTACCCTCCCTTTCATTCTGGCATCTCGTACGCTCAAGACGCGTTTCAGTGAGTGAGCCAAGGCCTTTAGCCTCCCCTTCTATTCTAGCAGCTCATGTGCCTCAGATGCGTTCAGTCAGTGAGCGCCAAGCCTTAAGCCCCCTTTCGTTCTGGCAGCTCGTGCAACCAAATGCATTCAGTGAGTGAACCGAGGCTCGTAGCCTCTCTTCTACCTTTCTTTAGTACTCCTGTGTTCCTGCGAAGCCTTCAGCGAGCATACTTGGTTTGCTGCCTCTTTATTCCCCAGCGAATCCTAACCCCTTTCATTTCTATGTGTGGGTCTCTATTTTCTATCGATGACGCCCCATTGCTTCGCAAGAGACATCACCGAGGGGCTCTATTGACACCCATACTTGGCCCAGTGCACCCACAGCACACCCACCATTTGACCACTCAATAGCCCGTGAGAGGCAGATCTAGGCCCTGATGGCTGGCCGGACGGCCACACACTGTATTTAATGGTGTTTCCGTCTTTTCCCCTCTTTTATCACGTTTTAATTAATGGGAAATTCCTTTTACTTGCCCTTACAGTATTGTAAAGTGAGAACGAGGGAATGATCTCCCGCGAGATTGGCTTCCCATTACTCTCACTTTTACCCAATTTTCACTATAAAATAGACCATCTACCGCCTAGTTTCCAACAATCTAGACACAGAGAGACGACATAGTGTTTGCGCGTGGGTTTTGGAACGGTTTTGTCCTTCTCTTTACCTTTTGATTTGAGAGTCGCCACCATGTTGTTGTCGGAACACGGACCGAGATATCTGATTCGGGGGTTAAAGTTAGGAATTGGGAAGGTTAAGGAGCAACCCATTCACCCAATCTAGGATTGGTCTTTCTAAGAAATCATCATCATTGTTTTGAATTATGCAAAACGTACACAAAGGGAACAAATAAATAATTTCTTATTTATTAGGAATGTTGGATCATATGCTTCGAGACATCTTCTATGAATTAGAGAGGCTCTAGGTTGATCCTTTGATGGAATCACACTACTTCAAAGACAAAGAAGGAGATGAGAAGGTAGAAAACAAAGAGTTTTACCTAACCGTTATTCCAGAATCCTATGGATGGTCATGACTAAAGGCCTTGATGATGATCTAATGAACTTGGCTTGAATGGTGTTGTGAAGGTTTGAATTTTGTGGCTGAGGAAGAGAGGCTAATTATGGGGACCTCTTTGATCAGATTTGGAGTGGTTTTGGGTGAATGACCATTCTAGAGGATTTTTGGTTCAAGAACCTCTATATTTATAGGAGTTCTAGACCTAGGGTTTTGGCCAAGAAGGTAAGTTGTGATGGGAATCCAAGACTTGATTTACACAGAGGTATTTTTGGACTCTAGGATCATCTATTAGGTTTTCCTCGGATTGCTTAAGTGTTTTCCAAGAAAAGGGGTTAAGATCAATAAGGAAACTGACCAGAACCCGACTGTCAAGGGGGGATATCTCGTACGAGACATCAATGTCTCGTATGAGACATCAATGACTCTGAAAACACGCAAAAACTGAGGTTTAAGTTATTTTGAAAACCATTTTTGAAAACAATACTTGCGGTAAGTAAAGTTTAGAGTTTAGAGAGTAACCCATACTGAGGAATCAATGGCCTTGTGTTAGGTTTTGATGCATCATGCGCAGCGGAATAAACAGATAAAATCAAACACCCAAGAGCCCAGATCCGTGCATGTTGATTAAATTAAATACAAGATGAAAGAAACATACCCTTGAAGATCGAATCCATGAACACGGACTTTAAGTTGTTAAAGCAAATACCCTCTATTGGTATCCACACGTCGAACGGATATCAAGAACACCTTCTTGATCTGGATTGCTAGACCCAAGGCTTGATGAAGAAACGATTTCTTCTTAGAATTATTTTGCTTTATTGATTATTGAGTTATGATGATTCTAAATCTCAAAACTAATAATCCCCTCTCTATATGTGTGTAATTGTTTCTCAAACAACATGTTATGACTTCTAAAATCAACCATTAGGTTTTTCAAACCCGACTGCACACATATATAATAGGGTATAAACCTAATTCCTTTTGGGATCAGAATTCCTTGTCAAACAAGAGATCTGAACAAACTGTTTTCCGTCTAGACAAACCATCCATACAGATTGGTTGGGTGGCTCCCAAACCATCCGTACGGATCCTTCCAGCAGGATCCAGTTTTTCGCATTTTCTGTGCCTTATTCAATCCGTTCTATTGTGTGTGCCAATAGGATTATACTAAGTTGGCAACGAGTCCGAACGAGTCAGAACCCGTAAGTCATAAGCGGACTCTAGCAAGCCATTATGACTACCCAATTAGTATAACTTTGAAAGCCCAAAGTAACCTTATAGAACATATCATAATCCCTTTGTCACATGATATCATATTGGACATAAGTCATGGTCCACGTCAAATTATGTTGTCCAATGCTTTTTCGATCTTGAGTAGATTGATATGAGCAAATAACATTGAACGCTTCAATTCATTTGGGTTCGGCTGTACACTATTATTAATCTCTCTCATCAAGTGGCCAAGCAGATATCTCTCTTGAGAGAGGGACAAATCTCATCTTGACTTATCATTCTTCCCTACAAGAATCCGATTATGCCAATCGTAGGCTTTATAACTTCCCGGTTAGGGGTAGCGTTTGAGTACGTCAAACATAATGTTCATCATGTGGAAGACTATGATAATCTCAGGTCTAAGGATGAATGATATAACTATTATGAGATTTAATTATGACATTTGACCATGACATAAATCTCATAACGGGTCTATCCAGTACTTGTTCTCCAAAATGTACCCACAAGTTTAATCTGCATCCTATGCGCTATAATCATCATATGATTATCCATTAAACTTATGCTAGCCCTTCATAAGTGCTAGGGACAATGATTATTATGCAAGATATATAATAATTGGGTTTGTTATCTCTATAACTGTCGCGACCCCGGAACCCGCGGGCCCGAGACCCGATCTGGACGTCGACTTAAAACCAAAACTCTAAAATATAGAAGTTAAAAATTCCATTTTGAACCAAAAGATGATAACACAAGGTTTAACAAATCCAAGTTTAAATCAACAAAGTACATCTAACATAAGCTCCACAGCTTATACCCAAAAGAATAAAATATACAATTCTTAATGACGTCAATAATGGTAAAACTATCCCCAACAGGTTATACATTTAAATAATGTAAACCGATCCATAACAACCTGCCCCAAAATCTCAATCCTCTCGACGTCCTCCTCGATCCGCGAATCCTAATCCTTATCCTCCTGGGGGGGGGGTTAAGGAAAAACAAAGATGGAAATAAACGGGTGAGAATAAATCTCAGTAAGTTACTAATGCAACTACATGACATGCTAATATGCAATGACCAATAGCAATTAACATAAGACAGATAGCAGCAGAATAATAAGTGACATGCTGTCAAACAGTAATATCCAATAATCAATCATATAAATAAACATATAACAACAAATGAGAGGCTCCCTATCGCCAACCGTCCCATACCGGTTGGAAATAACGACCATCTCATCATGCAACACATAAAGCTGAAATAAACACTCATAGGTGGATACATAGCCAAGGTTTCACCCAACTGAAAGAACCAAATAAAGGTCGCTGCGCAGCTTCAATAATCAACAATCAACATCTTCATAGCAGCATGAAAGCTTTAAGAGAAAACCCCGGTACCGGAACCAATAACCATAAGAGTGTCACAAAGGACAAGGACCATGACACAAAGTCATGCCCGTTAGCTAGATACATTCACAGAGGAATGCTAACTTATCCTTTCCAAGGCCAATCTGGAGAAGGGGTATAGAAGGGGGCAAAACAATGGTCAACATTATAATGGACTTGGCTTTGCCATTATAATCTTTCCCATCGCCCGATGCAACAAATATGCCAGCTGGGCTTCTAATTAAATGCTAAGTAATAATATTTTAGCATGAATAAACAACTTAAGGTTCCAAAGTAGGGAACCACACCAATTAATCACCATAAAGATGCAAACGATTACTCATGAAGAGTTCAACAACAACGAACACAAGAAGTTTCTCATAAAAGAGCACAACAACGATAAACGGAATTTCTCATAAAGAGCACAACAACATTGATCATTCGAACAAGATGATTCCAAGACAAGGACCCATACCAAACACATCCTAAAGATGATACCCACGAGTTATCCATAAAGAGCACAACCCAAACGGTCGCTCACCAATGGCACAATGACTATTACCAAAAAGACCCTAAACATTTACTCATAAAGATATACTAGGACTATGAACTCAACCATCTCATCACACCTGAAATTCCAAAGTAGGAAATCGGAATGAATACACCTTAAGGTTAATCAAACCGTAAGTACTCAATCGCCAATTCACGCTTTACCTCCGTTCATAACGAACCAATTCTGAACACCCCAAACGAATCCAAAAGGTTACTCTTATTAGAACATGATCACGACTGGACTAAAACCTACACTTTGGTGTTCAGTAACCACCCTCTAGGTACTGTAGGGCATCGCCTAAAACCTAGACCAAGACTCACTCGAAAATCAATTCGATTGGAACAATCACGAACACATCATAAGATGCCCAAACATATACCAAATGATCATCACAAAGATAAGTCAACCAACAATACCTCAATAAGATGTTCCAAATCCCAATTAACACTTAATTAATTTCAAACACAAACTTGATCACAAAGGACCCAATTCTATCACTAGAGTGTACTACAATGATCACTAAGGTCGACTAGAAGGACACCCAAGATTTGGATCAAAACGCATTCTTCAATCACACAAACCAACAAAATGAAAATTTTCAGATGTTTTGTGCGGCCGCCCAAAATGGTCTGTACGGTCGCCCAAACAAGCCTCAAACAAGAACAAAAGCTTTCAGATAGATGTGCGGTCGCCCAGACATTTTTGGGCAGTCGCCCAATCTTCTGAAATGCTGGAAATCGGGAAGAACAAAATGGGTTCTTCCATTTTCATACCAAAACACATTTCAACCAAAAATCCTACCTTCCAACTAGTTTACTAATGTACCAAAACAACTTATAAGTCCCAAAGACTCATACACAACAACATTTAACAACCAAAATCAAGAATCAAACCCAACATTCATAAATCACCATTTTTGACCAAAAATCCAAATAAATTCCAAATAAATTGCAACCTCATCCAAACTTCAAATATAACAACAAAAGCATTATATGAACATGATGTGAACATTTTAACATCAAAATGGGGGAAAAGTAACTTACTTGAATTTTCTCAAAGGTGTCGGAACTCGAAATTTCTTGGCTTCCTACGATCCTATCGACGATCTAAACAAGATTCATGTTTTAAGAAATGAGAAATAATGAGAGGAAGAGGAAGAAAATGAACAGAGAAGATAGAGGAAGAAACTTACTCAATGGATAGAGAGAGAGGGAGAGATTGCTGGGAGATGATGAATGAGGGAGTAGGGTGATGGAGAAGGAGGTGTAGGGAGAGGGTAGGAGTATGATTTAAAAAACTTACACATAGACCCCCTCCTCAATACTACCCAACTCAATACTCCCCACTAACAACTAAGACCCAACAATAATACACTAACCCAAATGACCCAAATAAAATGCTAGGCATAAATATTATAACACAAAAAATGCACACATAAATATTTAAATAAATAATAATTTAAATAAATAAATAAGCAAATAAATAAATAATAATTATTTATTACTAATAAAATAGAGCCTAGTTTTCGGGTCGTGACATTCACTCCCCCTTAAAGAAAATTCGACCCGAATTTTAACGAGACTTACCCGAAAGACCAAATAGGTACGGATACGGTAGTTCCGCCATTTCTCAAATTCCTCAATTGTCCAATCTATCCCGCTACAAGGTAACCTTATATAATGCTTACGATAACACTACCTCTCGAACCGAATCATTCCATCATTAACTTCGTTACTCATCAAAACTCGTACTCAAAATCGAAGAATCCAAATTATTTCCACACATAATTCTCGAGATATCTCAAGCTCGCCTTATTCACAGCCTTGACTACACCGCAAAGGTACTTCCATTTGTAAATCGCATACTTAGTATTATTCCCCAAAATTTCAAAACATTACCATCTCGAGCTTAATTAGCTTTTAAAATATGAAAGGCTAAAGAAATTTTCCCATCCCCATAATATTCACCAAAGGCTATATCTCTAAGGGTTCCCATTATAGTGGTCTCGTTCTAGGTAGCACCTTAAACTAGAGGTGTAATATAAACCCAAAATTTTAATACAAAATGTTCACTTAAATCTACGCCATAATATCATCGTCATAAAACTCCAATACTTGAAAGCCTAAAATAATTACGAATACGCAACAGTCCGAAAATGATCTAAATTTTATCTTCAAGGGATTTCCTCTAGCTCCCTTTTTAGTTAATAATCTGTGCTCATATACCCAAAGAAATCAACAAATCTCAAATCCTCAATAGCTAACCCAAGTTAGTCTTTCACGCATACATTTATTAACCTAATGATACTTAGGCTCAATAGTACTACCATCATAATAAACCAATTAGCTAGCAACGTTCCAACTGACCCAATACCAAATCATGATATTCCTTAATTATGCCCAAGTATTGATACTCCACTTCCTTCACATACCCTTGATCCAATTTGGGAAACGCCACCAAAAAGGGATTTAAAACCACAGAACCACTATTTAACCAAAATTTCAAAATGCCTTTAACATAATTCGAGAAATTATTACTCTCCCAAAATGTACTTAGTCCTTTCTAACTTAACACGCTTACCACCATTAATGATCATAACTCCTACAACAAACTCATCATCCATAACAAATCGTACACCTCTCCATACTAATCCATTCCGATGCATTCACGGAGATGTACTAAAAGTGACCAAAATTTTCCTTAAGAGATCCTCATTGAATCCTCAACTTCTATAACCCAACCGATACAATATGGATATTGATCTAAATATAAGCATTACAACCTTGTACCACAACAACCCAATTTAACCCAAGCTCCTCCCCAAACACTAGGTACTATTCGGAAGAAAATGAAAATCTTACGAATGATAAATACACCCAACAAATTGACCGAAACTAAATACTCGGATTTCAATTAAGAAAGATAGGTATAACTCTACCCAAAGGAACGGTCTCAAACAGTTTTAAGAAATTAGGAATGGAGAATATAACAATCCCCCTACAACAATAGACTAAAGCAATAGTAACATCAAAATCTTGTAATAGCAACATGGCTAATCTAGCAGGTGAGACATAACCATACTTAAGCACCTCATAAGCACATAAGACTTCATCAGATACCCTAAACTCCTCCATAGGAGTAGACACCTACAACACATAAGTCGAAGACTCAGAAGAAATAAATGCAACTAAATGCACAGAAAAACATAAATGCGATGATCCTAAAATGCACGCGCTCGCTCTCACGACGCAAAATAATACCTCCTGAAATTATCCGTTACCTGGTGAGTGCTGATTGATTGCAAATACTCTACCCGAAACCTTGGGCTTCCCCGAAGCATCCCTCTTCTGACCCTGTGGTACTCCAGTTCCTGTCCCCGATGACTGAACTCTAAACCTCGGACAATTTTTTTTTAATGAAGTGTCCCAACTGACCACACTTCACACATTTTCCTTGCTTCTTCCAACACTTGTCTTCTGAGTGTCCTTTCCTCTGACAGTAGCTGCAAACTTTCGCATTTCGTGTCCCCTTATTAGAACCTTGATTTCCTACTGTTGGTTGCCCTTGAAGTTGCCCTCTGAATCGAGTTTGCACTCCAGAATTACCTCTGTTATTCGAATGTTGCTGTTGTGACTTACTCTGTCCTCCTTGCTTACCCGGGTTAACCATCTCAGTCTTCCTTTTGCGTTCCCCAATATCCTTCTCAATCAAGTAGGCTCGATCCACTGCATCCTGAAAAGGTTGAATTCTTTGGGCTAAAAGTTGAGTCCTAATAGCTGTCTTCAAACCCCTGATCAATCTCATCGCTTTCTGCTCCTCGGTCCGCACAAGGTAGTCACAACGCCTGGCTAATTCTGCGAACTTAGCCGAGTACTGTGCTACTGACATCATGCCTTGCTCCAAGCTGAGGAACTCGATCTCTTTCCGGTTTTGATCCACTAGAGAGATAAAATGATCCTTGAATTTCCTCACGAACCACTCCCAAGGATATGGTACAAGAGTCGCATCCCAACTGGTCTTCAGTGCCTTCCACCAATGTTCCGCAGCCCCCACGAGCTTATGAGCTGCAAACAAAACCCTATCCTCATCAGTGCAACCAAAGACATCGTAGATTTTCTCCATCGATTCTATCTATACCTCGGCTTTCTTCACATCCGGCTCACCGTCGTACTCACTTGGTTTCAACTTTAAGAACTGCTCCAACCCATATCGCGGAGGTGCTACATGTTCCTCTCTCGGCCCTTGGTCACGAATTGATTTCACGGCCGCTTCAAACCTGCCCTGAAACACTGCACGGTTTTCTTCCCTTAGACCATTAAGATTCTGAGTCCCACTGATGTCTTCACCAGCTCTTCTTCTAGCCATTGAGAATAATTACCTGTATAAAACATCAACCGTTACTCACTCCGAACACAACTACCCTCCTAGGTCGTTCTAGCCACCTATACCGATACTTAGAGCTAAACCATAGCTCTGATACCAACTGTCGCGACCACGGAACCCGCGGGCCCGAGACCGCGATCTGGACGTCGACTTAAAACCAAAACTCTAAAATATAGAAGTTAAAAATTCCATTTTGAACCAAAAGATGATAACACAAGGTTTAACAAATCCAAGTTTAAATCAACAAAGTACATCTAACATAAGCTCCACAGCTTATACCCAAAAGAATAAAATATACAATTCTTAATGACGTCAATAATGGTAAAACTATCCCCAACAGGTTATACATTTAAATAATGTAAACCGATCCATAACAACCTGCCCAAAATCTCAATCCTCTCGACGTCCTCCTCGATCCGTGAATCCAAATCCTTATCCTCCTGGGGGGGGGGGGTTAAGGAAAAACAAAGATGGAAATAAACGGGGTGAGAATAAATCTCAGTAAGTTACTAATGCAACTACATGACATGCTAATATGCAATGACCAATAGCAATTAACATAAGACAGATAGCAGCGGAATAATAAGTGACATGCTGTCAAACAGTAATATCCAATAATCAATCATATAAATAAACATATAACAACAAATGAGAGGCTCCCTATCGCCAACCGTCCCATACCGGTTGGAAATAACGACCATCTCATCATGCAACACATAAAGCTGAAATAAACACTCATAGGTGGATACATAGCCAAGGTTTCACCCAACTGAAAGAACCAAATAAAGGTCGCTGCGCAGCTTCAATAATCAACAATCAACATCTTCATAGCAGCATGAAAGCTTGAAGAGAAAACCCCGGTACTGGAACCAATAACCATAAGAGTGTCACAAAGGACAAGGACCATGACACAAAGTCATGCCCGTTAGCTAGATACATTCACAGAGGAATGCTAACTTATCCTTTCCAAGGCCAATCTGGAGAAGGGGTATAGAAGGGGGCAAAACAATGGTCAACATTATAATGGACTTGGCTTTGCCATTATAATCTTTCCCATCGCCCGATGCAGCAAATATGCCAGCTGGGCTTCTAATTAAATGCTAAGTAATAATATTTTAGCATGAATAAACAACTTAAGGTACCAAAGTAGGGAACCACACCAATTAATCACCATAAAGATGCAAACGATTACTCATGAAGAGTTCAACAACAACGAACACAAGAAGTTTCTCATAAAAGAGCACAACAACGATAAACGGAATTTCTCATAAAGGGCACAACAACATTGATCATTAGAACAAGATGATTCCAATAAAGAGCACAACCCAAACGGTCGCTCACCAATGGCACAATGACTATTACCAAAAAGACCCTAAACATTTACTCATAAAGATATACTAGGACTATGAAATCAACCATCTCATCACACCTGAAATTCCAAAGTAGGGAATCGAAATGAATACACCTTAAGGTTAATCAAACCGTAAGTACTCAATTGCCAATTCACGCTTTACCTCCGTTCATAACGAACCAATTCTGAACACCCCAAACGAATCCAAAAGGTTACTCTTATTAGAACATGATCACGACTGGACTAATCCCTACACTTTGGTGTTCAGTAACCACCCTCTATGTACTGTAGGGCATCGCCTAAAACCTAGACCAAGACTCACTCGAAAATCAATTCGATTGGAACAATCACGAACACATCATAAGATGCCCAAACATATACCAAATGATCATCACAAAGATAAGTCAACCAACAATACCTCAATAAGATGTTCCAAATCCCAATTAACACTTAATTAATTTCAAACACAAACTTGATCACAAAGGACCCAATTCTATCACTAGAGTGTACTACAATGATCACTAAGGTCGACTAGAAGGACACCCAAGATTTGGATCAAAACGCATTCCTCAATCACACAAACCAACAAAATGAAAATTTTCAGATGTTCTGTGCGGCCGCCCAAAATGGTCTGTGCGGTCGCCCAAACAAGCCTCAAACAAGAACAAAAACTTTCAGATAGATGTGCGGTCGCCCAGACATTTTTGGGCGGTCACCCAATCTTCTGAAATGCTGGAAATCGGGAAGAACAAAATGGGTTCTTCCATTTTCATACCAAAACACATTTCAACCAAAAATCCTACCTTCCAACTAGTTTACTAATGTACCAAAACAACTTATAAGTCCCAAAAGACTCATACAACAACATTTAACAACCAAAATCAAGAATCAAACCCAACATTCATAAATCACCATTTTTGACCAAAAATCCAAATAAATTCCAAATAAATTGCAACCTCATCCAAACTTCAAATATAACAACAAAAGCATTATATGAACATGATGTGAACATTTTAACATCAAAATGGGGGAAAAGTAACTTACTTGAATTTTCTCAAAGGTGTCGGAACTCGAAATTTCTTGGCTTCCTACGATCCTATCGACGATCTAAACAAGATTAATGTTTTAAGAAATGAGAAATAATGAGAGGAAGAGGAAGAAAATGAAGAGAGAAGATAGAGGAAGAAACTTACTCAATGGATAGAGAGAGAGGGAGAGATTGCTGGGAGATGATGAATGAGGGAGTAGGGTGATGGAGAAGGAGGTGTAGGGAGAGGGTAGGAGTATGATTTAAAAAACTTACACATAGACCCCCTCCTCAATACTACCCAACTCAATACTCCCCACTAACAACTATGACCCAACAATAATACACTAACCCAAATGACCCAAATAAAATGCTAGGCATAAATATTATAACACAAAAAATGCACACATAAATATTTAAATAAATAATAATTTAAATAAATAAATAAGCAAATAAATAAATAATAATTATTTATTACTAATAAAATAGAGCCTAGTTTTTGGGTCGTGACAATAACAATGAAGCTATGATATAACGCATAGGCCTTTCTCAAGGGCCTAGGGCATAATATCCAACAATCTCTCACTTGCACTAGGCCCAATCAACGTGTATCAAATACCCATTGAGCTAGTTATGATCTCCATCATAGTTGCAAACAGGCTTATGTAAGATGATTATCCTTGTTATCATCATATGGTACTTTGCATAGTTAGACATCTCCTATCTTTGACGATTTCTCGAAAAAGATAGAAACATCCAAGTATATGTTTAGATAAGACATTAGCCCCTTAGATTGTGCAATAAAAATTATTGGCACAATGAAGGTCCATAAAACTAGTGACACTAAAAACAATTTCTAGTTTACTAATTGTTATCTTATTCAAACAATTTTCTAGTTGCATCCCATGCGACTAGATACTCAACCTTTTATAGAATAGTAATGGTATACTTAGAACTCTTCTAACACCATTATTAAACTTAGACATGTATTTATACTGCAATATTTATCTTTGATGGTTTGTAAGAATGCATCTTTGTAACTATTTACAGGATCATCTTATATTCCATCAAAGATCAAGAATGCATCCTTTAGTTCTTCTAAAGTACTTAAGGATGTTTCTTAACTAGTGACTTTCACTAGGATCCGATTGGTATTATCTCATCATACTCCAAGTATATGAGACATCCGGTCTTAGTACATTAGCATGGCTTACATGATAGATCCAATTGCCATAGCATATGGAATCCTAATCATGTACTCTTGCTCATTAGACTTTCATAAGTAACCTCTCCAAGAGTCTTGCATAGTGAACTTTTCACTATCTTGTCTTTACTAGTACTTTAACTTTAACCAAACAACGTTTTAGACTTATCTTCATAAATCTAAATTCCAATGATATAGGTGGCTTTTATCCAAGTCTTTCATTTAGAAACTCTTTCAGAATGAATTATATGTCAACAACATATATATATGACTAGGAATAATATTACGCTCCCACTAAATTTATTGTAATCACAAGTCTCATCCTTGATGAATTTCAAACTCTTTGAATACTTCATCAAAATGAAATTTCACTCCAAGTAGTTTTCTTCAATCCATCTCATGGATTTCTGCAACTTGCATATTTTATTAGAATTTTATATATCAAAACTTTTAGGTTGTATCAAACACATCTTAAAGTATGTTCCTGTTAAGGAATGCTATTTTGATATTCATTTGTCATATTTCATATTCAAAATATGAGGTCATGACAATTAGGATTCTAATAACAATAAGCATGACTACGGGTGATGAAGTTTTATCATAATCAACATTATGAATTAACTTTTCTCAATTAGTCGTGCTTTATCAGTATGCACCTTGCGATCCATGTCCGTTTTCTCCAAGAAAACTTATTTTCTATCCTATGGTTTTTAAGCCTTAGGGTAGAACAATCAAGTTCGAAACTTAATTATGATACATGGATTGCACTTTTAGACTTTATGACTCCAAATCATTGATCCAAATCTGGAGCGGACTTTGCATCTTGATAGGTAATAGGTCAATCATTCGCAATGATATCTTCCCTATTACTTTCTATTACGAGAAATCAATATTTCTTGTTATAGATAGTATCCTATATGTTATGCAAATTTCTTGTGTATACTAGAACGAATTTCCACAACTCCTTGTGAAACTTTATTCAACTTCCATCTTAGGTTCCATGTCATTTTCTGGGTCTCGAACTCTTCGAGATACATTTTACTCCCACTAGTTCTTTAGAGATAAACGATTTATCTAGAAAGTGCTATTTAGAGTAACAAACGATTTGTACTCTTTAAAGGGTGTAAGATTAATATCTTCAAGATATCCCGTGAAAATACATTTACTAGATTTAGGAGTGATTTTGTCCAAGACAACACTTTTCTCAAAAGTATCACATCATAAATCTTTATGAAACACAAACCAAGTTTTCTTTCATTCCATGTCTCATATGGCATCAGTCGAACCTCCTTAGATGAAACTCAAGTTAGTGTAAGCGCAGCTGTTTCCAGCACATAATCCAGAAGGATAATTAAAGATCAGTTTGACTTATTATGAGACGAAAAACTGTGTTTTACAGATAATCTGTAAACTTCTGGAACATCAACCATACGGCTGCTGTTTCCAGATTCTGTTTTTCTTAAATTGCAGACTTTCTGCAGAATTCTCATCGAGTCCAAGGCTAAAATATTCATTACTTTGATCTAATCAGAGTACATCAATACTTTTGCCATGAGGTGTTGAAATCCTTTCTAGCATTGTTACTTTAATAAACTACATACATCAAAATGTATAAGTTCAAAAGAGTACAGAGTACTTCCTCTTACTACTATTAGTAAAAGATGTCTTGATCAATTTCTAATATTCACATCTATCACATGATTCGAAATCATATGCATTTAAAAGTCCGTCCCATGGAATTTTAGATATGTGTTTCTTATCATTTGATATAGACATTAATGCTTTTTAAGAATGTAACGATTACATCCTTATATTCAGATTTCCATTATTTACGTTATGCTCATTATATTGTTCTTCCAAGATACGGATATAAAGTCCAATTTACATGATTAGCAATACAATAAAGCAAATCATATTTAATGGAACACTTTCTTATTCGAAATAAGAGATATCCATAATCTTCTAATGAAGAAACCAAAATAATATTTCTACTTAAAATAAGAACATAGCACCGTTTGTTCAAAACAAATATGAACTTATTAGGTAAAGACACTTCGCAAGTTCCTATGATTAATGTTGCAACCATTACATCATTATTGCCACATAGGTTAATCTTTACCCTTACAAGTAGAAATTTTAACATAAATCCTTGAAGTGGTAGTCCAACCACCCTTCCTTTTGATCTTTTAATTCAAATTGTAATTTCACCACCGGTTAATCCTATTGCCAAGGTACAAATTACATTCGTTGGATTTTAGGTTTTAGCCACAAATATTTCCTTTAGGCTTGACAACTCTTGTCTTGCCTTTATCTTAAATCCTCGTCCTTATTTACCTTTAGAGTTTGAGAAGGTTTCCATTTGATATTAAGAGATAGCATTTTAAACATCAAATGTCGCTTATAAATTAATGTCAAATCCGTTTGTTAGTTCCAAACTAACTCGATTATCAAGCCATATCAAGGTAATTAATATGTCTCTCCATGTTCGAAACATGATAACTTATTGACATACCTTTCATTCATCAAATGAATGTTAGACTCTAATCAATCTCAAACTTGTCTTGCCTTTCTTGCTTGTAGGAACGCTTCCTACGAGCATCCATGTATTTCAGATACTTCTAAAGTTCTAAACATATGGTAGCAAGTCATAGGATAATTGACATATATAGAATCATCCACATGTTTCTAATCAATGTCTTTGTCCATCCTTAAGGCATTAGGTTTCTTAGGAATATGATTTATTAAGAATTCATAACTTCCGTTCTTGCTTTAGAACAATTCTTAAGCTTATGACTAGGTCAAAGAAGTTAATCTCATTCTCTTTAAGTGGGGTCAATTGCAGTAAATAATCATGATTATAGTTTAAGACATTCTACAATATATGCAAATAAATATACACATATATATCATACCATTATTATTTAGAGACATAAAGTATTTCATAAATACTCGCACTAAATTATACACCTTCAAATACAACAATTGTATAATATAATTTAAGTAGGCTAAGATCCGTATTTCACCCAACTTTAGTCGGCTAGGGCACGACTGCTCAAAATCAAGTTATTTAGGTAGATAACTCTTTATCAATCACATCATATGTGCCTCTTAGATCTTTTATGAGATTGTTAGACATCTTATGTCAAACATGTTTTAATCTCATCTGTGCCTTAGGCCCAAAACTGTTTTCAAACCATTTTAAACGTATAGGAAACTCTGATTCACTCATCTTGCTCATAGATGAATAGAATTAATGCGCCTACACTAGGGCGTAACCCACATAAAACTACCCATGTACTCACAAGTGTTTTAATCATGGATTGGCACTTGACTTAAGTTTTAAGAAGGTTTATTTGCTTAGAGATATGCATCATATATTTAATTATGTCAAACATAATATAATATAGTCTTTGCATAATGATGTTAACTAATCCAATTAATTAGCAGAAGCAAAATCTTGTGATTTAATTATGAAGCAACATAATGGGGACGGAATCTAAATTATCTGTAGACAATTTACAGATTCGATATTTCATTCGCATTCCCAGAAACAAGGCGTAAGCCTGCCATTGGTCCATGCAATGAATTAATCCAAATTTAGTTTCCTTCTCTTGCAAACGATTTGCACTTTGTATAGGGGTAATTCTGAAACTTTGAGATTACGCCAATCTTAAACTCATTTAAGATTCTGATCTCATTAACATTTTTGACTTCTGAACTTAAATCTGTTTCAAGAAACACGGTTTCCAAAACCAGCCATCTGAAAAAGATTAGAATCAGAATTTTCCAAACCAGTCACCACAGAGCATCTTGAAATTTAAAGCACAAACCGCACGGCCGAAACTAAGCCAAAAGGCATCCACATTTCCGTGCTAAGATCAAGAAACCAAGCAGCTTCTCTATACGGTCGAAACTAAGCCAAAATGCATCCACATTCCCGTATAGATTGGATACTTATTTCAAGATCTTTCATTGTCTCTTAATCTCACAGATTACAGCAGTTCTAAACTCTTAGAACTCTGATTCCTGCAATTCCTTTTGAATTCTTCGGCCGAAAACTGTTTCAGGAAACACGGTTTCAAAAACCAGCCGTCTGAAAGCAGTTTCCAGTTTCCAGATTCGAATTCTGTAAACAATTTACAGAATAATCTGAACACCAGAAAACAAAATCAAATCTGAAAATTTCCAAACTAACCGTACGGATAAGTTTGGCATCATCCAAACCATCCGTACGGATCCATTGGTAGGATCCCAGATTTCCAGATTTCTCAGAATTTCAGAAATTCGACCAAATCCAATATCATGTTTGTACATAATCAGATTACAGAAACATGAATTTACAGATTACGAATTGAATTAGATCTAATCAATATCATGAATAAACAATTTATTATATATATAAATTAGATCTAAATTATCAATACACATAATCTAATTATTTATTGA
Source organism: Campanula takesimana (assembly GCA_026119855.1). Classification (NCBI taxonomy): domain Eukaryota; kingdom Viridiplantae; phylum Streptophyta; class Magnoliopsida; order Asterales; family Campanulaceae; genus Campanula; species Campanula takesimana. The sequence goes on from JAOWBW010002583.1 coordinate 16,752, forward strand.
TAATCCCAACATGCAATTATTCATATAGATCAAATCAATATAATAATCACATAATCCCCATGTCATGCTCATAAACCTTTAAATCTCATATATAAAAATCAAATCACGCATTCATCTTATTATCATGTAGATATCATATAATCGAATTAAACAATTTCAACATGATATACTAAAATAATCAACAACGAACGGGGCTCTGATACCACTGTTGGGTTTTGATGCATCATGCGCAGCGGAATAAACAGATAAAATCAAACACCCAAGAGCCTGGATCCGTGCATGTTGATTAAATTAAATACAAGATGAAAGAAACATACCCTTGAAGATCGAATCCATGAACACGGACTTTAAGGTGTTAAAGAAAACACCCTCTATCGGTATCCACACATCGAACGGATATCAAGAACACCTTCTTGATCTGGATTGCTAGACCCAAGGCTTGATGAAGAAACGACTTCTTCGTAAGAATTATTTTGATTTATTGATTATTGAGTTATGATGATTTTAAATCTCAAAACTAATAATCCCCTCTCTATATGTGTCTAATTGTTTCTCAAACAACATGTTATGATTTCTAAAATCAACCATTAGGTTTTTCAAACCCGACTGCACACATATATAATAGGGTATAAACCTAATTCCTTTTGGGATCCGAATTCCTTGTGAAATAAGAGATCTGAACAAACTGTTTTCCGTCTGGACAAACCATCCGTACGAATTGGTTGGGTGGCTCCCAAACCATCCGTACGGATCCTTCCAGCAGGATCCAGTTTTTCCCGTTTTCTGTGCCTTATTCAATCCGTTCTATTATGTGTGACCCAATAGGATTATACTAAGTTGGCAACGAGTCCGAACGAGTCAGAACCCGTAAGTCATAAGCGGACTCTAGCAAGACATTATGACTACCCAATTAGTTTAACTTTGAAAGCCCAAAGTAACCTTATAGAACATATCACAATCCCTTTGTCACACGATATCATATTGGACATAAGTCATGGTCCACGTGTGAATACGTGTGTTTGAATTTGAGAATATTCATAGTAACATTAAAATATGAGAGTCGCCACGCCGTTTTAATTATAGCCAAAACATTAAGAAAAAGCATGTTAATGGGTTCGGGGGTCAAATTACAACAAGAGAAGAATATTGAACGTTATCACTCCTATTGCCCGAATTGATCGGTCTTTCTATCATGATGAATGTGTTAGTAGTGTGTTAGTGTTTGAGACCGGATCCGAAGATTGCCTACGTTCCTCTCAATGTGAGAAGCTCAGGTCAGCGTAGTTCGAGAGAATTAGAATAGGCAGAAGAATCGGGATCATGCATAATGAGGGGGGGGATTACCTAAAGATTAGGGTTTAGAAGTAGTTCCTAGATCATCCTTGGGTCGATGAACCCTAGATCATCGGCTATGAAATAACATGCAAACATGAAGATCGCAACCCTAAATATAGCATAAATAAGGTTTTAATCTATGAACACGAAGAACATGTGAAGAACATGTGAAGAACATATTATGAACATATGAATGAGCATGCAAAGCATATGAAGAAACTATGAATAAACATGTACGAACATGAATATAAAAGATCTACATTAAAAATAATGCAAGAACATGAAGAAAAGGTTAGAAAACTTACCTATGTTGGCAAGAAATAAACCTTGGATCTTCTTGAGTGTTTGAATGCTAATTAGAGAGCAAAATAGTGTTTAAGAACTCCAAAATTCGGACTTTAGAACTCTCAAAATCGGACCCTAAACCAATAGCATGGGATTGGTTTATATAGTAAACTGAGGGGAAGATCTGACGGTCCAGATCATCTGGGATAAAGGTGGCCGCCTGGCCATGATTGAAGCCGGCGACAAGAGTGGCCGCGTGGCCAAGATCAACGCGCAGCAAGGTTGGCCGCGTGGCCAATTCTGCAGGCTGACTTGATTCTTAAGCTAGGGTTTTTGCATGGTTTTAAGGAAACCATTTATTACCTATTTTGATAGATTTTGCCATAAATGAGATATTTCGGGAATCCAGGACAAGTCTTTGCAAGGTTTCTAATTCCTATAAAGTCCTTGTACTTTTGGGAAAGTCCTAATAAACTCATTTTCAGGTCGGGTACTAACAGTAGCCCCTCGGCGACGCTTCTTGCAAGGCAATGTGGGGTCGACGATAAAAGAAGGATCCGTCTGAAACATGAGTTTCAAAACAGATGAAAGGTAAGGGAACGGCTGAACCTTGACAGGCGACCTAGTATCCGCGGGGGAATCAAGCCAAACGTAGTTCAAATCTGATGGGGAAATTGAGAATGATTGTCCTCTGATGGGGAGCAACGTCTTTTGCTGGGGAAAGTGCATCTGCTGGGGATGATAGATGACCGCGTCGGTCGAGTGGCTGGACCTTTTCAGGTTTCCTACGTATCCTCCAAGGAATCAAGCCGGTCGTAGTTCGAAGCGATTAGGGAAAAACGAGCTATCGGACTTCTGTTAGGGATAATAAACCTACGGGCACTATCCTGTATGAAGAACGAACATTCGTTAGGAAATGAAGTCATTTGAAGCAAGAGGGATAATGGGACAATAAAGACTACGTTGTCTAAATAATCCTGAGGTGGAGTAATAAACGCTGAGGTAAGCGCAGATGGAAACGCCCGGGTTTCTGCCGATCGCGCTAAAATAATGGATGCTGGATCTTTCGCAAACAGAAACGCCGAGGCTTCTGCCAGTCACAATCGATCTAGGATGCGTATGTCATAGAGGCGCCGAAGTCTCTACAACCATACGAATCCTAAGCAAATATTAGGAAGTGCTAAAATAATAGATGTTAGATCTCTCGCAAACAGAAACGCCGAGGCTTCTGCCAATCGCGATCGATCTAGGATGCGTATGTCATAGAGGCGCCGAAGTCTCTACAACCATATGAATCCTAAGCAAATATTAAGAAGTGCAAAAATAATAGATGCTGGATCTCTCGCAAACAGAAACGCCGAGGCTTCTGCCAGTCACGATCGATCTAGGATAAGTATGTCATAGAGGCGCCGAAGTCTCTACAACCATACGATTCCTAAGCAAATATTAGGAAATGCTAAAATAATAGATGCTGGATCTCTCGTAAACAGAAACGCCGAGGCTTCTGCCAATCGCGATCGATCTAGAATGCGTATGTCATAGAGGCGCCGAAGTCTTTGCGATCATACGAATCCTAAGCAAATAATAGATGCTGGATCTCTCGCAAACAGAAACGCCGAGGCTTCTGCCAATCGCGATCGATCTAGGATGTGTATGTCATAGAGGCGCCGAAGTCTCTACAACCATACGAATCCTAAGCAAATATTAGGAAGTGCTAAAATAATAGATGCTGGATCTCTCGCAAACAGAAACGCCGAGGCTTCTTCCAATCGCGATCGATCTAGGATGCGTATGTCATAGAGGCGCCGAAGTCTCTAAAACCATACGAATCCTAAACAAATATTAGGAAATGCTAAAATAATAGATGCTGGATCTCTCGCAAACAGAAACGCCGAGGCTTCTGCCAATCGCGATCGATCTAGGATGCGGATGTCATAGAGGCGCCAAAGTCTCTACAACCATACGAATCCTAAGCAAATAATAGATGCTGGATCTCTCCCAAACAGAAACGCCGAGGCTTCTGCCAATCGCGATCGATCTAGGATGGGTATGTCATAGAGTCGCCGAAGTCTCTACAACCATACGAATCCTAAGCAAATATTAGGAAGTGCTAAAATAATAAATGCTGGATCTCTCGCAAAGAGAAACGCCGAGGCTTCTGCCAATCGCGATCGATCTAGGATGCGTATGTCATAGAGGCGCCGAAGTCTCTACAACCATACGAATCCTAAGCAAATATTAGGAAATGCTAAAATAATAGATGCTGGATCTCTCGCAAACAGAAACGCCAAGGCTTCTGCCAATCGCGATCGATCTAGGATGCGTATGTCATAGAGGCGCCGAAGTCTCTACAACCATACGAATCCTAAGCAAATATTAGGAAGTGCTAAAATAATAGATGCTGGATCTCTCGCAAACAGAAACGCCGAGGCTTCTGCCAATCGCGATCGATCTAGGATGCGTATGTCATAGAGGCGCCGAAGTCTCTACAACCATACGAATCCTAAGCAAATATTAGGAAATGCTAAAATAATAGATGCTGGATCTCTCGCAAACAGAAACGCCGAGGCTTCTGCCAATCGCGATCGATCTAGAATGCGTATGTCATAGAGGCGCCGAAGTCTCTACAACCATACGAATCCTAAGAAAATATTTGGTGAAGAATGGAAATTTTAAGGGGCTTTCCGTTCCCAAAAGTATCGAATATCAGTTAAAATAGCGCTAAGGGCACCTAAAATGAATCAAAGGGGAATGTACTAGGGGTAAAACTGAAATTTTGCATGTGGAGGCAAAGATGATGGATTGTTATGAAGTCGCAAACGGGATGAACTCTCGGGGAGTCACAAAGGTGATAGACTCTCGGGGAGTCACAAGGGTGACGGACTCTCGAGGAGTCACAAAGGTGATAGACTCTCGGGGAGTCACAAGGGACTCTTTGGTGAGTCACAAGGGCAAATGACCTTTAGGGAGATGCGAAGGAGATGGACTCTCGGGGAGTTGCTAATATGAGAAACATGATCTGGGTTCCGCTTATCCTAATTTAGGAGGGGATGAGGCTACGAGCCATTAAGACCAAGGTGTTAGGTAAGGGACATTTTTCTTGGTTGCCTAGAGGTAGGACCTAAGGCTTTTTTAAGGAAAGGGAATAAGGAAGATGGTGATCTCCTAATCTTGAGATAGGGATGCCAAAGATGTCACGGCTTCTTGGGCTTTAGATTATGTCTTGGAGATAATGTGGGTTTCCTAGGCTTACAGGCTAGGGATTGGAGTTTATTTAAGCATGAGGAGAGTATTCTATCCTAGGCTTAGTGCTAGGGCTTGGAAAGGTTGAGGTTTGGGAACTTCCTAGATGTTAGGGTTTCGAACAAGGGTTTCGAAACTGGTGTTTAAGGACCATGACTCTCCTAGGTTTGGGACTAGGGTTTAGGAATTTCCTAGGTCTAGGAGGCTAGGGCTTGGAGTTGTGGTAGGCTTAGAGGTTGCAAAGGCGTTGGCTTTTAGACATAAGGCTGGGAGTTGGAAAGGTTGTGACTTCCTAGGCTTGAGACCATGGACCGTTGGGAAGAGGGATTGCTTTTGTGGAAGGTCTACTAAGCTTGATGTTAGGGTTCACCATTTTCCGGGATTGGTGACTATGGCTTGGAAATGTTCATGGTAACCTAGGCTTTAGGCTAGGTTTTAAGGCTAAGGACTGTAAACATCCTATATTTTGAGACTAAGGTGAAGGAATTTCCTAGGTCTAGGACTAGGGTTTGAAGGGAACGTTGAATCCTAGGCTCGATAATAGACTTTAGTGAGGATATAGTCTCCTAGGTTTTGGGTTAGGGTTCAATAAGACGGGGGATTAAGATCGTAAATTTCCTAGGTTTCGAGACTAGGGTTTCGGGAATTTGGAAATGATGTTGCATACGGGGCTTTGGAAATTCCCTATAACTTGGGCTAGGGTTAAAGAGGATGGTGCTTCCTAGGCTTGAGACTAGGGTTCGGAGAGAATGCAGATTCCTAGGTTTGAGGCTAGGGTTTAAGAAGGATGTAACTTCCTAGGCTTTAGGCTAGAGTTTAGAGGGAATGTGACTACCTAGGCTCGAGGGTAGGGTTTAGGAAGGATGTGGCTACCTAGGCTTGAGGCTAGGGTTTTGGGGGAACGTGACTACCTAGGCTTGAGGCTAGGGTTTGGGAAGATGTGATTACCTAGGCTTGAAGCTAGGGTTCGGAGCGCATGTGACTTACTAGGCTAGAGGCTAGGGTTTGTAGAGGATGTGGCAACCTAGGCTTGAGGCTAGGGTTTAGGAATATGTGATTACCTAGGCTTGAGGCTAGGGTTCGGAGCGCATGTGACTTCCTAGGCTAGAGGCTAGGGTTTGTAGAGGATGTGGAAACCTAGGCTTGAGGCTAGGGTTTGGGAATATGTGATTACCTAGGCTTGAGGCTAGGGTTCGGAGTGCATGTGACTTCCTAGGCTAGAGGCTAGGGTTTGTAGAGGATGTGGCAACCTAGGCTTGATGCTAGGGTTAAGAGAATGTGATTACCTAGGCTTAAGGCTAGGGTTCGGAGCGCATGTGACTTCCTAGGCTAGAGGCTAGGGTTTGTAGAGGATGTGGCAACCTAGGCTTGAGGCTAGGGTTAAGAGAATGTGATTACCTAGGTTTAAGGCTAGGCTTCAGATAGAAGGTGACTACCTAGGCTTGTGGCTAGGGTTCGGAGCGCATGTGACTTCCTAGGCTAGAGGCTAGGGTTTGTAGAGGATGTGGCCACCTAGGCTTGAGGCTAGGGTTGAGAGAATGTGATTACCTAGGTTTAAGGCTAGGCTTCGGATAGAAGGTGACTACCTAGGCTTGAGGCTAGGGTTTAGAGAAAAGGCGATTACCTAGGTTTGGGACTAGGGTTTAGAGGGAATGCGATTACCTAGGTTTAAGGCTAGGCTTTGAATAGAAGGTGACTACCTAGGCTTGAGGCTAGGGTTTGGAGAGAATGTGACTACTTAGGCTTAAGGCTAAGGTTTGGAGACCGAAAGCATTTGAAGGTTTGTCTTGGTTTAGACCGAGTAAGTTTGAGGTCTAAGAGTGTTGCGGTTTGGGGCAGGTGAGCTTGATACCTCATGGCTGGATAGGCTCGATAGGTTAGACCTAGGCTAGAGTGCTAGGGTTTAGCTTGGGTAAGACTCAAACATGTGTTAAGGAGACCGGGCCTAATGGAATGGTAGGCGTGAGATCTAGGAGATCGAAGGCTAGGCAGGGTAGCATTGGGACATGAGGCTTTCAAGCGGGTAAGTCTTTTGTCCTAGAGAAACTGTGTTATGGGTTAGGACCAAGCAGGCTTGAGGTCGGCCAAGAAGCAACGGATTGGGATTGGATGATCCTAGTACCTAATACGCATGTCGGGCTTGGATCCTAGAGTGTTTGAAAGTTTAAGCTAGGTGTGAACCATAGGTGCGGGAAATGGTTTTGGATATATGACCATATTGGCGCTTTAGGTAAAGGGATTGAGTGTCCAAGACTTTGCTTGAGTACAATAGGTACCTAAGTTGGATTGGGTATGCTTAGGTCCTAAGTTTGTCTCAGAGGTCATTGCGCGTGACCAAGCTCGTTCGGCGATTGCGAAGGTGGGTTTGGTATGGGACCAAAGGTGTTTAAGCGCACTATTTTCGATTGGACGGGTTTTGATATGCTTAAGGCATGTCGCGGTGCGCAGGAGATCCTATGTGTTTTGAGCAGGTTCAAGGTTTGGACTCGTCGGGGGAGCGATGTTTGAGATCCATGGAGTTCAAGGGTGGACCTTGTAGGTGGCGAGGTTTGGACTCGGCTTGGATTAAGTAGGTTAGAGTCCTTAAGGAGTTGAAGGTCAGACTAGGAAGTCTTTTGAGGCTAATGGGTGATACTAGGTTGGTACTTGGTAGGTTTAAGAGTGGTAGGGTCATGGCTTGGACATGACGGGAGTCGGGAGACGTAGATGTGTTGCTTTTAGTCGGACCAAGTAGGCTTGGGAATTGAAGAGTCCAAAGGGTGGAGGTCTAAGGTTATAGACTTAGAGAGTGGACAGTTTTGTGATCTAAAGGGTTTAGGAGTTGAGACCTAATGTGTGGATCGGATATGCTAGAGACTTAAAAGATAGGCGATTGGTAGACTCGAGTGGTCTTGGGATCTAAAGGATCGCTCAACAGGTTAGACTGAGTAGACCTAAGAGGTTGAGGTTGACCTAGGGGGTCAACGGTTGACCTAAGAGGATAAGAGAGCCATGGTTTTTAGACATGGTATGGATGAATACATATTGGTAGGTTTGGGATCTAAGAGATCAGGTAGACTCGAGACCGGTAAGTTCGGGACTTAATGGGTCATTCTAAGGATTTGGATTTGGTAGACTGGTTTAAGGCTTTAGGAGTCACGCTACTAACTTGTGGAGGGTCGAGCTAAGGGGTTATGGTGTAACCTATGTAAGACTGACCGGGTAGGTGCGGGACCTAAGGTTTTGAATCAAGTCAGATTGGGACATAGAGAGTTGAGGGTTTAGGCCTAGGGGTTCCCTAAAGTGTAGGAGATAGGGTAAAGGACCGAGTCAACTCAAGAATCACGGAGATGGGTCTCAGATGGATCGAGGATGTTTTTACAATTTTGTGGAGACCGAGAGTGCGGGTTTATAAACAAAGTGTCAGGGAAGAGAATACTTTTGAAAGTGTTATGATTTTATAAAGATGCCTTATAATTAGTTATGATTCTAACAAATTCAAAGTGTTCGTCATGTGCAGAGTTTGACGATGAAGGGTACATCCTTGTTGAAGCCTCGATATTCTCCGAGAAACCACATAGTCGACCCATTTTGCTGGGGATTATCTAATTTGGTGAGCGGGCACCCTTCCTCCTTTGGGAAATTCTACGTCGAGCTTGATGATGAGGGATGCCCTTCTTCTAAGTATGTGCTTGTCGAAGCCTCGATATTCTCCGAGAAACCACATAGTCGACCCATTCTGTTGGGGAAGCCCCAGTTCGATAAGGGCGTAGAGCGGGGTATCCTACCTCTTTTAAGACGCACCATTTTTTCTGCCTAGACCGCCCTTGCGGGTTTTCAATCTTGCGGGCATCTCTTTTGCGTCAATTTTTTTTTTTTTTTTTTTTGAAATCATTCAGTCGACTCAAAAAAAAGGAAAACAGAATTGTTTGAAAACATGCGGGGGCATTTTGGGGAGAGTAAGAGAGAGAGAGAGATAGTACTCACATTTTGACCTTTTGGGTAACTGAGTGTATATATGTACAAAAGGGAGGAGGCCCCTGCTTTGACAGAAAGTAAGTGTTTAGCTCTTTCCTAGATTGTAGAACGGAAGACTTGTCGAGACATTTGAAAATTGTTTTATTCAAGATTCTCATTTGATTGCTCGAGAATGGACCTCGTTGATTAGTTATGCATCTTATGATTATGTTTTAGACAAGTAGTCTCGAAATAATAAATGTTTTGATCAATTGTGAGTGAAGAGATCAGAAGTAGAAATATATGGGGAAGAGAGAAGAGAAAGGAAATTGCTCAAGGTGGGTTGTGTATATTTTGGACCGAACCGGGAGGTTGCCTACGTTCTCCTCAAGGTGAGGAGCTCAGGTCCGCGTAGTTCGGGGATGACCCGCTTGACGATGGTGTCGGGTTTCAGTGGGTATGTGTGGGAGGAAAGAAAAGAAAGAAAGTTGGCCCAAGGTAGGTTATGTTTGGCTTTGAGTGGTTGCCCGGTTGACGATGAAGTTGGGTTTTGAGTTTAGGGGTGTGAGGTTCGTTTGAGGTGAGTTGTTCTTTGTAGCTCATTGCGGTGGATTACTCCTTTGTAGTTGTTGCAGTGGATTGCTCCATCGTAGTTGTCATGGGTTGCTGCCGTTTATCTACTTTGTAAGGAAAGAAAGGAAAATAGAACATTTGAGGTGAAAAGAAAATGGGACTTTTACTTTTCCATGGTGATAGCCCCTTCTATTTTTCTTTTCTTTTTTATTTTATCTCTTTGTGCACACCCTTTTTTTTTCTTAGGCCGCCCTTTCGGGTTTTCAACCTAGCGGGCTTCTTTTTGTGCAATGCTCTAACTTTTGCCTAGGTCGCCCTTTTGGGCTTCAACCTTGCGAGCCATATATATATATATATATATTTTTTTTTATATTTGTACATGAAACATTGGGCTAGACAAGCCCCTAGTTTGCTTTCGCCTCTCTCGATTGCGAGGTAGCTTCCTTATAGTTCAAGCGGCCTTTTGCTGGCGGCGGGCATCCTAGCCCCTTGATTTTCACCGGTAGAGCTCCATTGGATTATCACGTGCACCAATTAATGGCATGAATGACTTCGTGCACTTGTCTTATATTTGCGATGGAATACGGACAGCCCCATGTAACGGCATGTAGTACTCATGAAGGGAACAAACCAACCTTTAAATTGTGGCAGCATGGATGTCTATTTGATGATGAGCAACCGCAGTCCATTTCTTTGTCACGACCTTATAAAAAGGGGTCTAATGGTGGGATGAGAGGCGTATGAGGATAGTGTATGGGAGAAGGTGTATATAGAGAGTGTATATGAAGTGTGTACAAGGGGTGAGTGTATAGAGAGAGTGTATGGGGGTAGAATGTAGAGAGAAGAGAAAGTGATTCGTTCATCCCAATTGATCGAAGCATTTGTTATTTTGAGATTAATCGTTTACTTAGTTATGTGAATGGTTTGTGGGTCCATTTACCTTTTAATGAGTCTTCATTAATGAGTAAGATTAAGATTAATTCATCATATAAAGATATAGCAATCAAGCGAAAATGGTGAATAAGACAATTTTCATGAAATTGATATATGCAAGCTTATGTCTCAAGTCTAGAGAGAAAAGAAAAGAAATAAAGACCCTTTTATTGGAACTAAAAGATTTAAACTGACTAGTCCGGGGTGGACTTTTACTTAAAGAAACAAAAATCGTCCAAGTTGGACTTTTGACTAAGGACACTCTAGAACCTACGAAGACTGAATGACCCTTTTCTTTTCTTTTATTTAAAGGAGGTAGCCCCAATTTCCTCTTTTGCCCATGCCCATGTATTCCGTTGGCGGGTGATGGCTCTGCTGTCAATGAGGCTTTGAATCTTTCTCCTCAATTGGAGGCAATCTTCGGTGTCATGCCCAATGTACTGGTGGTATTGGCAGTGTTTGGAGGGATCCAAGCATTGCTTCACCTACTTGGTTCATAGTTGAACAAAGGAGACAACTTGCCAGCTTGAACTAGACTTTTGAAGAGTTTGGCTAACGGCATACCTAAGTCTTCGAATTCGCGCTCGTCCTTCCTTTCACGAACTGTCTTTGAGGGTGATTTAGGTACCGGCACCCCTTGTTGATGAGTAGTCATAGGAGGCATCCCGACGGAGACAGTCTGTGGCAGCCCGTACATTTGAGGAGCGTACGGGTGTTGACATTGAGAAAGAGGGAGAACTCGACTGAGGTAATCCTAAACGCCACGAATGTCAGACAAATAGCGCCTCTCGATATCTCTTAGGGTCTTATGCATCTCTTTCTGAAAGTGTGTTGCTTGCTCGTTGAGAATGGCCTTAAAGTGGATTGCTTGTTCATCGAGGATGGCTTCGAAGTGGGATGCTTGCTTACTGAGAGCAGTACCGGTGTAGAGGATTGTCTCGGGATCTTGGGTAGCAGCTTCAGTTGCAACTTCGATGTTCCTTGCAGCCGACATGATGCAGAACTCTATGTCATGAAAGAATTAGATTCGTATTTAATGATAATGCATCGTTATAAAAATCATTTTTTTGGAAAAGAGTCGGTCTCCACATTTTTGAAATGCATTTTGGTAAAAAATTGAAAGCTTGACCGGGCCGAAGTTGCCTATGTTCCCCTTATCATGAGGGGGAGGTCCCACACAATAAGAGGCTCAGGTCGCCGTAGTTCGAATCAAGTTAGACTTTTGAAAAGAGGTGAGAGATGACCATAGGGGTCAAAAAGAGGGAGATGACTCGGTCTTTAGTCAAGCATGGGTGAGGAAGACCTATAGGAATCGGGTAAGGTTTGACCTAAGGTTTGAGACAAGAAATGTTTCAAGCTAGGATGCGACGATAATGGTGGGTTGACCTAGATGGATCCAAGATAGGTCGACCTAAATGAGAAGGGTTGGATTGACCTATATGGTGACTGAATCTAGATAGCGGGTTGTAGCGGTTTGCCTATGGGATGATCTAAGCGGGATAGACATGGTTTGACCTAGGCGGGTGTCGCGAGCCCGGACCCCGCGGGCCCGAGACCGCGATCTGGACGTCGACTCTAAAACCAAAACTGTGAAATACTGAAGTTAAAAATTCCATTTGATACCAAAAGGTGATGATCCAAAGTTTTACAAAACCAAGTTTGATAAAAACCAAATACAACTATCATAAACTTCCACAAGTTTATGCTTAACAAAATAAAAATATACAATTCTTAGTGACGTCATTGTTTGGTACAACTATCCCAAAATGGTTACACATTTACATAATGTAAACCAACCTATATCAACCTTCCCCAAAAGAATGGATCCACACTCGACGTCCTTTTTCTCGTGATCAGCGAGACTAATCCTTAGCACCTGGGGGGGGGGAGTTAAGGAAAAACAAAGATAAAAAGAAAGGGGGTGAGATAAATCTCAATAAGTTACTAATGCAACTACATGACATGCTATGATGCACGAAGCGATAAGAAATAATAAATATCACGTAACACATAGCATTTATCACATAACAGATAGCAGCGGAAATAAACACATAACAAAGGATATAGCCAAGGTTTTCCAAACCGGAACATCCAAATAAAGGATCGCTGCGCAGCTTCAATAATCAACAAATCATCATCTTCATAATAGCATGAAAGCCGAAGAGAAAATCCCGGTACCGGAACCAATAACCAAATGAAGTGTCACAAGGGACGGGAGACATGCCACAAAGTCATGCTCCAAGTAAAGCTAAAGTGCACACAAAGGAGCTAGCTCTTCTCACATCCAAGGCCAATCTGGAGGAGGGTAATAATGGGGCAAAACAATGGTCAACATCACAATGGACTTGGCCGTGCCATCATAATGTTTCGCATCGCCCAAACACACACAAAATACCAGCTGGACTTTCAAATAAATGCTAAGTAATAAATACTAGCTTAAATAAACAACTTAAGGTTCCAAAGTAGGGAACCAATCCAAATAAATTACCGAAAAGGTGCACCAATCCAACAACACATCAAAAGATGTCCAAACAAATACAAAACGATACTTGGTCAAACTCCACACATATTTGTTCACAAAGGCACCGTTTTAAACCCTAGAGTTATTCGCAACCCACACAAACAATTATCCCAACCGAATAAACCACCTCATACTCATTTCCCACTTTTATAACTCTAACACACTCCTTACACGGTTTACATAGGCTTACGGATGACTTCTTATTGTTCCGGGTGCTTACTTTTAAGTTATAAACATTTAAGCCTAAAACAAGGGTGCTCGGCCGAGCAGTTCTATATGACTCGGCCGAGCAACCTCGGCTCCAAAATTATGACTCTCTGGTCTGCTCCGCTCGGCCGAGTCAAGGGACGCGCTCGGCCGAGCACCTCCTAAATTCAGAAAAAACGCAGAAGAACCCAGGTAACCAAATTTTACCCAAAACTTCACCATTTCTCTAATACTCAAAATCAAGACTTCCAATAAGCATAATAATGCACCAAAACAACTTGTGAACTTGAAATGGACCTAAATAACAACATCTAGCTACCCACAACAAGATTCAAACCCCAACATTCCCAAGAACACCATTTTTTGCCAAAACTCAAATAAATTCCAAATAAATTCTAAACTCAACCAAACTTCAAATAAAACACATCAAGCATTATCTAAGCATGATATGAACATTTTAGCATAAAAATGGGGGAAAAGTAACTTGCATGAATTTTCTCAAAGTTGACGGAATTCAATTCGTTTTGATTCTACGCGATCCTAACGACGATCTAAACACATTTCACGTTTTAAGAAATGAGAAATAACTAGAAGAAGATGAAGGAAATGAAGAGAGAAGGAAGAGAAACTTACCTACACCAAAATAGAGGAGAAAGAGGGAGTTGGCTGGGAGAAGATGGAGTGAGTGAGGGAGAAGGTGAGGGAGGAGAGGGGAGTAGGGGGAAATTATTCAAAAAGTTTCAACTAGGCCCCTCCCTTCTACTAACACAAATACTTGCACTCCCTACTAACAATTAAGACTCAACACTTCTACACTAGCCCAAATAACTCGAGTAAAATGCTAGGCACAAATTATTATAACACATAAATTGCACACAAAATTATTTAACTAAATAATAATTTAAATAAATAAATAAGCAATTAAATAAATAATAATTATTTATTACTAATAAAATAGAGCCTAGATTTCGGGTCGTGACATTCACTCCCCCTTAAAGAAAATTCGACCCGAATTTTAACGAGGCTCACCTTAAACAAAAAGCCACGGAAATTTCCTCTCGATCTCATCACGAAGCTCCCACGTCGACTCCTTGATATTATGATTCCTCCAAAGAAATCGAACCAACGCGATGCTCTTGCTCCTCAACTCTTGGACTTTGGTATCTAAAATCTGAACCGGTCGTTCCTCATAAGTCATATCGGGCTCAATATCCTCCGGTACACCCGGTAACACGTGCGATGGATCATGAACATACTTTCGAAGCATAGAAACGTGAAAAACATTGTGCAACCGGTCTAAGGATGACGGTAACGCAAGACGATACGCTAGAAGTCCAACCTTTCCCAAAATCTCAAACGGGCCAATAAACCTCGGAGCCAACTTGCCTTTCTTCCCAAACCTACGAATACCCACCTTCGGAGATACTTTCAAGAACACCAAATCACCGGTCTGAAAACTAAGATCTCGCCTTCGGTTATCTGCATAGCTCTTATGTCGACTCTGGGCTGTCTTCAATCTATCCCGGATAACTTTGACTTTCTCAACCGAATCCCAAAGCAAATCAATACCCAAAACTTTCGCTTCACCGATCTCATCCCAACAAATAGGCGATCTACACTTCCTTCCATACAAGGCCTCAAACGGTGCCATCTCGATACTAGCCTGATAACTGTTGTTGTAAGAGAACTCCACTAACGGTAGGTGCGAATCCCAAGAATCAGAAAAGTCTATCGAACACGCTCGTAACATATCCTCAAGAATCTGAATAGTCCTCTCGGACTGACCATCGGTCTGGGGGTGAAAAGCCGTACTGAATCGCAAATCTGTACCCAAAGCTTCCTGGAACGCCTTCCAGAATCTAGAAGTAAACCTCAGGTCTCGATCTGACACAATGCTAACCGGAACCCCATGCAATCTCACAATCGGGAGGCATATCATACTCGGTAGAGAAAACATCGGGAAATTCCCGAACTACCTGAACACTATCAAAACTAGGGGATTCTTTCCTAGTATCAAGAACACTAGCCAAATACCCCTCACAACCACTATGCAATAATTTTCTCGCTTTCATAAAAGAAATTAATCGAACCTTTCTACTCAGAGGACTAGCCTCAAACACAAATTTAGGCAAATCAGGAATAGAAAAAGTAACAGTTTTCTTACGGCAATCAACGGAAGCATGAAACTTGCTCAACCAATCCATACCCAAAATGACATCAAAGTCTTGGATAGGAAGGACTACCAAATCCGCACAAAGGACTCGACCACAAATAACCACATCACAAGCACGAAAGACTCGATCAAAAATCAAGCATTCTCCTATAGGGGTCGACACCTCTAGCACGTACGGTAAAGACTCGAATGCAGCATTTAACATGGAAGCAAATTGCACAGAAATGTATGAATGAGATGATCCTGGATCTACTAACGCTCGTGCGCTCATATTAGACACAGAAACAATACCTCCAATAACGGATGGATCATCGTTAGCTTGTTGTTGATTCATGGCAAATACTCTTCCTTGGACTTTGGGCTTCCCGGTAGCATCCCTTTTCTGGCCTTGATTATTACCAACTCCTGACCCGGATGCTTGTCCTCTACCTCTCGGGCAATCTTTTACAAAGTGACCCATTTGACCACAATTGGTGCACCTTCCTTGCTTCTTCCAACAACGGTCTTCAGAATGACCTTCCTTTTAACAATACGAACAAAGTCTCCTAATTAGGCTCCCTTGGTTCCCGGAAGTGGTACCCGGGTTCCTTGGGATCGGTTGCCCTCAGAACTGAGATTGTCCCCCAAAGTTACCTCGGTTATCGGAACGGTGTTGTGGCTTGCTTTTCCCTCCCGGCTTGCTCGGGTTAGCTACCTCGGTCTTCCTTTTATGCTCCCTAATATCTTGCTCTATTAAGTAGGCTCGGTCCACCGCATCTTGGAAAGTCACAATCCGTTGAGCAATCAGTTGAGTACGGATGGAGATCTTCAATCCCCGAATGAATCTCATAGCTTTTTGTTCCTCGGTCCTCACCAAATAGTCGCAATACCGGGCTAATTCTATGAACTTAGCCGAGTATTGTGCTATAGACAACAAACCTTGTTCTAGGTTGAGCAGCTCGATCTCTTTTCGGTTTTGATCAACAACCGGAATGAAATGCTCCTTGAACTTGCGCACAAACAACTCCCACGCATACACCATGTGAGTATCATCCCAACTAGCTTTAACACCCTTCCACGAATGCTCGGCGGCTCCCACAAGTTTGTAAGCCGCGAACCGGACCTTGTCCTCATCCGTGCACCCAAATACCTCATAAATCTTCTCCATCGACTCAATCCACAACTCAGCTTTCCGAACATCGGGTTCCCCATTGAATTCAACCGGTTTCAACTTCAAGAATTGCTCCAAACCATAACGGGGTGGTGCTTGCTCTACCCTCGGACCTTGATCATGTATGGCCTTCATGGCCGCCTCGAACATGCCTTGAAACATAGCACGTGCTTCTTCCCTTGTATCATTCTGATTTGCATTACCGGTTCTACCTTCACCACTCCTTCTATGAACCATTGTAAACAAGTACCTGCATAAAACATCAACCGTTAATCACTCCGCACACTACTACCCACCTAGGTCATACCCACCTATACTTATACATAGAGCTAATGCCATAGCTCTGATACCAACTGTCGCGACCCCGGACCCCGCGGGCCCGAGACCGCGATCTGGACGTCGACTCTAAAACCAAAACTGTGAAATACTGAAGTTAAAAATTCCATTTGATACCAAAAGGTGATGATCCAAAGTTTTACAAAACCAAGTTTGATAAAAACCAAATACAACTATCATAAACTTCCACAAGTTTATACTTAACAAAATAAAAATATACAATTCTTAGTGACGTCATTGTTTGGTACAACTATCCCAAAATGGTTACACATTTACATAATGTAAACCAACCTATATCAACCTTCCCCAAAAGAATGGATCCACACTCGACGTCCTCTTTCTCGTGATCAGCGAGACTAATCCTTAGCACCTGGGGGGGTTAAGGAAAAACAAAGATAAAAAGAAAGGGGGTGAGATAAATCTCAATAAGTTACTAATGCAACTACATGACATGCTATGATGCACGAAGCGATAATCAATAATAAATATCACGTAACACATAGCATTTATCATATAACAGATAGCAGCGGAAATAAATACATAACAAAGGATATAGCCAAGGTTTTCCAAACCGGAACATCCAAATAAAGGATCGCTGCGCAGCTTCAATAATCAACAAATCATCATCTTCATAATAGCATGAACGCCGAAGAGAAAACCCCGGTACCGGAACCAATAACCAAATGAAGTGTCACAAGGGACGGGAGACATGCCACAAAGTCATGCTCCAAGTAAAGCTAAAGTGCACACAAAGGAGCTAGCTCTTCTCACATCCAAGGCCAATCTGGAGGAGGGTAATAATGGGGCAAAACAATGGTCAACATCACAATGGACTTGGCCGTGCCATCATAATGTTTCGCATCGCCCAAACACACACAAAATACCAGCTGGACTTTCAAATAAATGCTAAGTAATAAATACTAGCTTAAATAAACAACTTAAGGTTCCAAAGTAGGGAACCAATCCAAATAAATTACCGAAAAGGTGAACCAATCCAACAACACATCAAAAGATGTCCAAACAAATACAAAACGATACTTGGTCAAACTCCACACATATTTGTTCACAAAGGCACCGTTTTAAACAATAGAGTTATTCGCAACCCACACAAACAATTATCCCAACCGAATAAACCACCTCATACTCATTTCCCACTTTTATAACTCTAACACACTCCTTACACGGTTTACATAGGCTTACGGTTGACTTCTAATTGTTCCGGGTGCTTACTTTTAAGTTATAAACATTTAAGCCTAAAACAGGGGTGCTCGGCCGAGCAGTTCTATATGACTCGGCCGAGTAACCTCGGCTCCAAAATTATGACTCTCTGGTCTGCTCCGCTCGGCCGAGTCAAGGGACGCGCTCGGCCGAGCACCTCCTAAATTCAGAAAAAACGCAGAAGAACCTAGGTAACCAAATTTTACCCAAAACTTCACCATTTCTCTAATACTCAAAATCAAGACTTCCAATAAGCATAATAATGCACCAAAACAACTTGTGAACTTGAAATGGACCTAAATAAGAACATCTAGCTACCCACAACAAGATTCAAACCCCAACATTCCCAAGAACACCATTTTTTGGCAAAACTCAAATAAATTCCAAATAAATTCTAAACTCAACCAAACTTCAAATAAAACACATCAAGCATTATCTAAGCATGATATGAACATTTTAGCATAAAAATGGGGGAAAAGTAACTTACATGAATTTTCTCAAAGTTGACGGAATTCAATTCTTTTTGATTCTACGCGATCCTAACGACGATCTAAACACATTTCACGTTTTAAGAAATGAGAAATAACTAGAAGAAGATGAAGGAAATGAAGAGAGAAGGAAGAGAAACTTACCTACACCAAAATAGAGGAGAGAGAGGGAGTTGGCTAGGAGAAGATGGAGTGAGTGAGGGAGAAGGTGAGGGAGGAGAGGGGAGTAGGGGGAAATTATTCAAAAAGTTTCAACTAGGCCCCTCCCTTCTACTAACACAAATACTTGCACTCCCTACTAACAATTAAGACTCAACACTTCTACACTAGCCCAAATAACTCGAGTAAAATGCTAGGCACAAATTATTATAACACATAAATTGCACACAAAATTATTTAACTAAATAATAATTTAAATAAATAAATAAGCAATTAAATAAATAATAATTATTTATTACTAATAAAATAGAGCCTAGATTTCGGGTCGTGACAGCGGGTCTAAGGTTGACCTATTCAGGTTGGTGGACTAAGGAAGGTTGTAGATTGACCTAGATGGATCCAAGATAGGTAAGTCGACCTAAGCGGGTCACGGGGTGACCTTGGCGGGTCAAAGGTGAAGGGGTAGTTTTAACCTAAGACGGGTAGGTTGACCTAAATGGGTCAAGGATGGTGTGTGAACCTAAACGGGTTGACCTAGGTTGGTCTGGACGACGGTGGGTCAAATAATGACCTAGGTGGGTCAAGATGACGGTTTGACCTAAGCGGGTTAGGACCAAAGGTAATTGGGTTCACCTATGGAATCAAAGATTGACCTAAGAGGTTGAAAACGGATAAGGTTTACCTAGGAGTCCAAGTTTGACCTAAGAGGTCGAAGGTGATTGGGTTGAACTAGGAGGTCAAAGGTTGACCTAAGAGGTCAAAGGTGATAAGGTTGACCTAGGAGGTCAAGGGTTGACCTAAGAGGTCGGAGGCAGATAAAGTTGACCTAGGCGGTCAAGGGTTGACCTAAGAGGTCGAGGGGTGACCTAAGAGGTCGAGGGTGATAAGGTTGACCTAGGAGGTCAAGGGTAGACCCAAGATGTCAAAGGCGGATAAAGTTGACCTAGGAGGTCAAGGGTAGACCTAAGAGGTCAAAGGTGATTGGGTTGACTAAGGGAATCAAAGGTTGACCTAAGAGGTCAAAGGCGGATAAGTTTGACCTAGGGGGTCAAAGGTTGACCTAGGGGTTAAGGGTAGACCTAAGAGGTTAAAGGTGGTAAGGTTAACCTAGGAGGTCAAGGGTTGACCTAAGAGGTCAAAGGCGGATGAGGTTGACCTAAGGGGTCAAAGGTTGACCTAAGAGGTCGAGGGGTGATAAAATTGACCTAAGGGGTCCAAGGTTTGACCTAAGAGGTCGAAGGCGGATATGGTTGACCTAGGGGGTCAAAGGTTGACCTAGGGGTCAAGGGTAGACCTAAGAGGTCAAAGGTGATAGGGTTGACCTAGGAGGTCAAGGGTAGACCTAAGAGGTCAAAGGCGGATAAAGTTGACCTAGGCGGTCAAAGGTTGGGAAGGTTGACCTAGGCGGTCAAAGGTTGACCTAAGAGGTCAAAGGTGGATGAGGTTGACCTAGGCGGTCAAGGGTTAACCTAAGAGGTCAAAGGTGGATGAGGTTGACCTATAGGGTCAAAGGTGATAGGGTTGACCTAAGAGGTCGAGGGGTGACCTAAGAGGTCGAAGGTGATAGGGTTGACCTAGGATGTCAAGGGTAGACCTAAGAGGTCAAAGGCGGATGAGGTTGACCTATGGGGTCAAAGGTTGACCTAAGAGGTCGAGGGCGGATGAGGTTGACCTAGGCAGTCAAGGTTGACCTAAGAGGTCAAAGGTGGATGAGGTTGACCTAGGCGGTCAAGGGTTAACCTAAGAGGTCGAGGGGTGACCTAGGCGGTCAAAGGTTGACCTAGGAGGTCAAAGGTTGACCTAGGCGGTCAAAGGTTGAGAAGGTTGACCTAAGCGGTCAAAGGTTGATAAGGTTGACCTAGGGGGTCAAAGGTTGAGAAGGTTGACCTAGGCGGTCAAAGGTTGAGAAGGTTGACCTAGGCGGTCGAAAGTGAAGGGTAGACCCAAATGGATCGCAATGATGGCCCAACGGATGAGTGATGGACCTTAGAGGTCGCCTAGATGCAATGCACATTTTATTTTGCGAAAAGTTCTTGCATTTTATTACATCCTAAATGGGTGGTCCGAGGAGTGTCCTAATCTCTATGTGTGGGTTGACACGGGTTAGGTAAAAGGTTCCCACCGCACGCGGAACGTACACGGTGAGTGGAGTAGACGAGTGACTCGAAAAGAGGGCGGCAGTAGCGCACAAATTCCTGCACATCGAATACTCCGGGTAATGGGGACCTGTGCAGTGCAGACACGGACTAGTGGTAGTGTGTGGCAAGAAGATAATTCTTTTTAGGGAGAAAAGAGGGAAGCTTTGAATGTTTGAATGATTCAATGCAATGCAAGAGAGAGGGAAGAAGAATGTACAAGGGAACATAGCAAGGTCTTGTTTGACCCTAATACTAAGATGAAAATAACAAGGGTACAGAAATACAAGGTACGAGTATTAACATGGCGGGGTGCACGGGTGCATGTGTAAACATGGCAAGTATGTGAGGTGCATGTATAAACATGGCAAGTATGTACATGTGTAAACATGGCAAGTGTGTGTAGGGTGCATGTGTAAACATGGCAAGTGTGTGAGGTGCATGTGCAAACATGGCAAGTGTGTGTGAGGTGCACGTGTAAACATGGCAAGTGTGTGCATGTGTAAACATGGCAAGTGTGTGTAGGGTGCATGTGTAAACATGGCAGGTGTGTGCATGTGTAAACATGGCAGGTGTGTGCATGTGTAAACATGGCAAGCATCATGATGTAAACGAAAGTTAGACCCACTAAGTTTGAAAAAGTTTCAAAGCAGTCCCCAGCAGAGTCGCCACTGTGAATACGTGTGTTTGAATTTGAGAATATTCATAGTAACATTAAAATATGAGAGTCGCCACGCCGTTTTAATTATAGCCAAAACATTGAGAAAAAGCATGTTAATGGGTTCGGTGTCAAATTACAACAAGAGAAGAATATTGAACGTTATCACTCCTATTGCCCGAATTGATCGGTCTTTCTATCATGATGAATGTGTTAGTAGTGTGTTAGTGTTTGAGACCGGATCCGAAGATTGCCTACGTTCCTCTCAATGTGAGAAGCTCAGGTCAGCGTAGTTCGAGAGAATTAGAATAAGCAGAAGAATCGGGATCATGCATAATGAGGGGGGAATTACCTAAAGATTAGGGTTTAGAAGTAGTTCCTAGATCATCTGTTGGGTATGCCCACACATATCTCAGTTTTAATGTAATAGAATTTATTAGATTTGATTGATCCATCACCTAAGTTTTATTTCATGGACTTTAGACCCACATGTAAGAAGTATTTATACTTCATTTTTTAAGTTGTCCATTGTTATAGAATAGGCTTAGAAATAGGGAAAGAAGATCAAGTTTAAAGAAAAATCACTCAGTGAGTTTGAGCTGCGCGTATGCGCCTCCTGCGCCACGCGCCACGCGCCTTCTTCATTCACGCCATGCGTTATTTAGAGCGCGCGCATAAGGATTTCTTTATAAGCTATGTTACGCACCATGCGCCCCATATGCCTTAGCGCGCGCAGTCTCTATGCGCCTCTTGGCTCAATACGCCTCAAAGTCTTTATTCAACACTCAGTGATTTATTAAAGACTCAAAGACTTGAAGAGAATTCAAATTACGCCAATGATCCAACGGTGGTTATAAGATGCATATGCGCCTAATCTGTTGACACGTGTCCATAACGGTTACATTTATGTTGAGTGTCAAAATGGCCATAATATATGCATGCTCCAATCAACGAGCGACAGCTCATCTTATCCACAAGGATTTCCAACGGCTAGTTTTTTTTTGAAGTTCACTATAAATACCCCATAACTTCAACTTTTTGAAGTTGCTGAGTTTTGCTAAGAATTTCAAGAATTTCTCTCTCAAAACATTTGTTGAAGATTTGAAGATTGCCTTCGTTTTTCCAGATTTCCTCAAGAACATCTTCATACCTTCATCCTTAGCCCAGATCTTCAAGCTCTAACACTTTAGTTTCATTGTGCTCTAAATCATAAAGATCTAAAGAGCCTTGATACTAAAATCACACACGCACCTCTTTAAGTTTGATCACTTAGATCCATCTTTTAGAGATACACCGGTTATTGTTTTGGATTTGTTCATTCATAGAAAATTAGATCTTGAGTTAGTGTAGAAGCTCAAAAGTTGTAATCTGTAACTCACTCATTATATAAGATCTCCATTAGAAATCCAAGACTAACCATCTTGGTAGAGGACGTAGATCTTTCATTGATCGAACCTCTCCAAATAGCTTGCGCGCCTCACCCTCCTGCGCGCACAGCAACCAATGCGCGCCTAAGCATCTTACGCGCTTCAAACTCTTATGCACCCTCAACCTTCTTTGTGCGCCTTGATGAGTAATGCGCCTTGACAAGTAATGCACCCCTTCATGCGCGCATTAACTTTTGCGGCTCAATCAATTCTCAAATTTAATTTCAATGATTGAACGTATTAAATACACAAGTACCAGGTATGTTTATTCTGTTCATTTATTATAGGAATCTATGTCTTTTGACATTCCATTAATTGTTCAAGGGTACTTGTGCAATTAATTTTTTCCCTCGTTTTACGCTTTTCGAAAATTTTTATTTTCTGGGGATATATTTCTTGCACCCCAAACTTACACCAAAATAGATGTTTTTGGTGTTTGTGCAAAAATTAGTCAAAATTGCTCATACACTTAAAGGGAAAGTGGAGCAGTTTTTCAAAAATCAAGATGTCACATCAGTCGTACTTTGTGTCATTCAGCATTTAATGCACTTCAAATCTCAAAATCCCTCATAAATGCGCCAGTCATGATTAGCCGCCTTTTTCAAATCCCTCATTAATGTCATCCTTTCAACTTCCCATTTTTTTAAAATTTTTGACCCATTTTTTCCTTATCAGTGCAAAAATTTTAACCTAACCTATAAATACTCATCATCACCTACCTCTCTCCTCACCAACTCTATTTCTCTATCTCTCTTTCGTCACTCTCCCTCCCCGTATCTCTCTCTCTCAATCTTCATTTTCTTCTTCCTTTTCTATATACATTTATAAGTTTATGGGTCCTAAGAAAGCCTCATCATCTACACAAGACGAAATGGTATGAATTCTAAACCCTTAACTCTTTAATTTTCTGAAATTCGTTTTCTGTTTTCGTCATTTTTGTGTGCTTTTCGTCATTTTTCTATACCAAGTTCATTTTTCTTTGATTGTTCACGCTATAATTCTCCGTTTTTGTTCTCGTTTGTTGAGTTGCGTTCATTCAATGATTTCGAATCTTTTAAATCCAACATTTCAACGATCAATGCTTTCTTTGTTACAAATCTGAATTTTTGGTTTCAAAACTTTTCAAATTTTTCGGTTCTTCTTTTGATCATTGTGCTTTCATTATTGATTTGTTCATATTTTTGTTTACATATTTAGATTCCTTGTTGTCATGCGGTCATTTTGATATATTATTTGTCTGTTTTGGTGAAGATTCATGATTTTCGTGTTCTTGGTGTTCTTCGAGCATTCAAGGGTCGTTCTTCGTGTTCTTCGTCATTCTTGCATGTTTTGGTCTCTAAAAATTTTTCTATCGTGTTTTCAAAAATTTGTACTTTTTGATTTTCATTTCTTTCATTTGAATGCTTGTTATTTTGTTTTTGCTAAGTCAAATTTTTACACGATATGCGCCTATATACTTCTTTATGCGCCTACTTTTTATGCGCCTGAATGCTTTCTGCGCCTCTACTTGTATATGCGCTTAAATCATTCTGCGCCTAAAACCTTATGCGCCTAACTTCGTACTTAGTCAACTTTCGTTGTTTTAATTTTTCCTTAGTATTCACATAGAACCATAATATGCTCCTTGTAACTCTATGCGCCTTTAATATTTCATGCGCCTAATTCAATCATGCGCCTTGAATGTCTATGATTTTGTGCGCCTGATTCTATTATGCGCCTCTCAATTCTTTATGCGCATATGTTACTTTGATCATTTTATGTTTCTATGCGCCTATGTCACTTCTAACATCAATCATCTTGTTTTTCAGGACCTTGCAAATTTCAAATTAGAAGAAACTCTTGATTTATTAGAATTATCTGGTGAAGTAATTGGGCGAGAAATCATAGAGACTTTGCGCGTAGCTGGTCTGCTCCCTTTATTCACCATGGACCAAACTTTCTATTATGCGCTCCTCGTGGATGAGTTCTTTTCCACTGCTGTTCTAGTGGAAATTGATGTAAATGGACGCACTCACTACAGGATTGAGGCTCGCGTTCAAAACGTTGACGTCCATATTTCCTCGTCTGTGATTCGATACTTACTCGGTTTTCCATCTACGGGTGAAGATCGCATTATTGGGCGTCCGATGACTTACTCTATTGATGATCAGAACAGGATGGCTGCTTCACTTCTGAATATTCCCACACTTCAAAATAATATCAAAAACACTGAAATTCGAGATGGTGGAGAACTCTTGACTCACATTGCGCACTTGGTGGGAACTTCAATTGTTTTCAAAACCGGGAATGTGAACCGATTCACGGTGGAACAATGGGAATACACAGCTGCCATCATGGCCAAGGAGAAGCTTCACTGGCCTCACATTTTATTCAAGACATTGCGTGAGCAGATTGATAAGTTTGTGAAGAACAAGAGTGATGGAAAGACCAGATTTCGCTCACACTGCCTTCTTCTCACAAAACTTTTTCTAACTTATCCTGAGTTAGTTAAATTTTTGAGTGAGAATCCTGAGTATAGAATCAATGATGTTCCAACGTTTGGTAAAGCGAATTTGGACCTCAAAAAGCGCAGAAAGAAGCCTACAAAGAGCGCCAAGGGAATTCAAATCAAATCTGTTGAAGGCTTAGTTGATGAAGACACAGAGTCAGACGATGCGCCAGCTCTTAAAGGCGCACCATTAATAAAGAGCGCAGTGAAGGCAAGCGCTAGACAAAGCGCTGATCCCTTGCCAGGCGCAGAGAAAAGCAAAGGAAAACGGGTGGTTGATGACCCTCCTCGTGCGCCTATCAAACGTACCAGATTTGAAACTGATGAAGAGCGTGATCTAAGGCTAGCGCAGGAAGCCAGCAGACTTGAGGCTCAAAGAAAAAGAGATGAAGATTTTCAAGCCAAACAAGCTGCTGAGTTAGAGAAGCTAGAGCGCATGAAAGGCGCTGGATCAAGTGTGGATATTGAGAAAAGGCCTTCTGTTTCCGCGCCTACTCAACGCGCCCCCGCTCCCCGTGCGCCTCCATTCAAATTTCAACAGACCAAAGTGTCATGGGTACAACTCCTTTCTGACTTTTTTGGCGATGATGTTTCAGACATAGAGGAACCAGTTCAGGGGGAGCAAGAGCCCATTCCAAAGCGCACTCCTTCTCCAGTTGCGCCTCAACCTCCTTCTGGACCAGATCAAATCACAACGGAAACAGTTGTTGTTGAAACTGTTGATGTTGAAACTGAAGATGAATTTGAGTCTCCTACTCATTCACCTCCTCATGCGCCTCCATCTCCTATTGCGCCCCTTCAAGATGTTGCGCCCCTTCAAGATAATGCGCCCCTGTCTACCCCTGCGCCTCCTCCATCTGCTCCCGATTTGAGCGAGGTACTTTCCATTCTTCATTCTTTGCAGCAGGGGCAAGCAAATTTAGAGCAAGGACAGACACAAATAAAGTCTCAATTTGAGCTTCTTACTTCCTTACTCACTGATCAATCTGAAGAGATCGCTGCCATTAAGGGGGAGATGAACTCTCTCAAGGACAAACTTTCTGCTCCTTCTCCTCCTCCGGCGCAGACTCAGGTTCAACCTCATACTGATCAGGCGCAAACCACCGCTTATGCGCCTACTTTCATACCTCAGTCTGCTGCGTCTCAATCCAACATGAACGTGTTAGTATCAAAGTTAGATGTGTTGAAAGAATTGGTCGTTACTCACTTTACTGCTGCTCACTCTAGCTCTGACAGACGCGCCGAACATATTTCTTCTGACATTATCACGGCTCAAAATGCCATTGAAGCTCACATTCAAATCTTGGAAGAAAATATTTCTCAGCAGCAGGAAATCACTCAGCGCTCCATTGATGAATACCAAAACATCAATGTGAATCACTTGAGTTACATTAGAGACGGTATCACTGCCACTCACTCCAGTGTCACTGACACTCAGGGCTTAGCGAACCGTAGTCATCAGCTCGCTAAACAAATTCAGCGTTCTGTTTCAGAGATTGTTGAAGGATTGAAGGAAGATGATGCGCCTCCCAACCCTTAGTTTCTATTTTTGATTATAAGTTATTAGAACCTTTTTGTAATAGAATCAACTCTTTTGTGTTAGTGATTTTGTGCTTACTTGTTTTAGCACCTTTTTGCTTTTGTTCTATTCGAAACTTGTAATTTGTAACTCTTACACCCCATGTTTTAATGAGAACAATGCATCACTTATTATCAAACATTGTTCACTCAAACTCCTTGTTTGTAGAACAATGAATATTGTTTAAATTCATATGCAACATATTGAATTGTTTCATACTTTCATGCATTAAGTTTAAACTTGGTTTAAACACATTTCAAAACTAAAAATCATATATCATTTTGAATGTGTTAAACTGTTGTTTCTATCTTTCCATATGTAATTCTTTATTCTTATTGGAATAGATTAGAAATCTATATTTTAGACTAGTGTGTGCATTAACTTGAGACATGAATTACCAATTTCATTCATTTGGACATGTTTTTATCAAGTATAATGTTTGTCCTTGATATAGTAGGTAATGGCATCAATCAAATAGGGGGAGATTGTTGGGTATGCCCACACATATCTCAGTTTTAATGTAATAGAATTTATTAGATTTGATTGATCCATCACCTAAGTTTTATTTCATGGACTTTAGACCCACATGTAAGAAGTATTTATACTTCATTTTTTAAGTTGTCCATTGTTATAGAATAGGCTTAGAAATAGGGCAAGAAGATCAAGTTTCAAGAAAAATCACTCAGTGAGTTTGAGCCGCGCGTATGCGCCTCCTGCGCCACGCGCCACGCGCCTTCTTCATTCGCGCCATGCGTTATTTAGAGAGCGCGCATAAGGATTTCTTTATAAGCTATGTTACGCGCCATGCGCCCCATATGCCTTAGCGCACGCAGTCTCTATGCGCCTCTTGGCTCAATGCGCCTCAAAGTGTTTATTCAACACTCAGTGATTTATTAAAGACTCAAAGACTTGAAGAGAATTCAAATTACGCCAATGATCCAACGGTGGTTAAAAGATGCATATGCGCCTAATCTGTTGACACGTGTCCATAACGGTCACATTTATGTTGAGTGTCAAAATGGCCATAAAATATGCATGCTCCAATCAACGAGCGACAGCTCATCTTATCCACAAGGATTTCCAACGGCTAGGTTTTTTGTGAAGTTCACTATAAATACCCCATAACTTCAACTTTTTCAAGTTGCTGAGTTTTGCTAAGAATTTCAAGAATTTCTCTCTCAAAACATTTGTTGAAGATTTGAAGATTGCCTTCGTTTTTCCAGATTTCCTCAAGAACATCTTCATACCTTCATCCTTAGCCCAGATCTTCAAGCTCTAACACTTTAGTTTCATTGTGCTCTAATCATAAAGATCTAAAGAGCCTTGATACTAAAATCACACACGCACCTCTTTAAGTTTGATAACTTAGTAGAGGACGTAGATCTTTCATTGATCGAACCTCTCCAAATAGCTTGTGTTATTATCTTGTCATTTCTTTCAAGTTATTATCTTCACTCACTATTTGCTTGTTTACTCATTGTAGATTGATTGAACTGAATTGTGTTGTGTTGTTATTTCATTTGCCTTAGTTCCTTATTTCAACCACTTTGAGCCAAAATACTTAGAGTGTGTGTGCGCCTCTTTATCACACTTTGCGCCTATTTTCATTACTAAATTCCGCTGTGCATTTCACTCACTCACTTAGGCGCATTTCATAACGCTTACTTGATAAAGTGGGCATTTGCAATTGAGTTTATCAAGGGTACGAAAAGAATTTTAAAACAGCTATTCACCCCCCCTCTAGCTATTTTTCATACCCTTGTTGCCCTTTGGGACCAACATCATCCTTGGGTCGATGAACCCTAGATCATCATCGGCTATGAAATAACATGCAAACATGAAGATCGCAACCCTAAATATAGCATAAATAAGGTTTTAATCTATGAACACGAAGAACATGCGAAGAACATATTATGAACATATGAATGAGCATGCAAAGCATATGAAGAAACTATGAATAAACATGTACGAACATGAATATAAAAGATCTACATTAAAAATAATGCAAGAACATGAAGAAAAGGTTAGAAAACTTACCTATGTTGGCAAGAAATAAACCTTGGATCTTCTTGAGTGTTTGAATGCTAATTAGAGAGCAAAATAGTGTTTAAGAACTCCAAAATTCGGACTTTAGAACTCTCAAAATCGGACCCTAAACCAATAGCATGGGATTGGTTTATATAGTAAACTGAGGGGAAGATCTGATGGTCCAGATCATCTGGGACAAAGGTGGCCGCATGGCCATGATTGAACCCGGCGACAAGAGTGGCCGCGTGGCCAAGATCAACGCGCAGCAAGGTTGGCCGCGTGGCCAATTCTGCAGGCTGACTTGATTCTTAAGCTAGGGTTTCTGCATGGTTTTAAGGAAACCATTTATTACCTATTTTGATAGATTTTGTCATAAATGAGATATTTCGGGAATCCGGGACAAGTCTTTGCAAGGTTTCTAATTCCTATAAAGTCCTTGTACTTTTGGGAAAGTCCTAATAAACTCATTTTCAGGTCGGGTACTAACACCACGTCAACTTATGTTGTCAAATGCTTTCTCGATCTCGAGTAGATTGATATGAGCAAATAACATTGAACTCTTCAATTCATTTGGGTACGGCCGTACACTATTATCAATCTCACTCATCGAGTGGCCAAGAAGATATCTCTCTTGAGAGAGGGACAAATCCCATCTTGACTTATCATTATTCCCTATAAGAATCCGATTATGCCAATCGTAGCCTTTATAACTTCCGGTTAGGGGTAGCGTTTGAGTACGTCAAACATAATGTTCATCATGTGGAAGACTATGATAATCTCAGGTCTAAGGATGAATGATATAACTATTATGAGATTTAATTATGACATTTGACCATGACATAAATCTCATAATGGGTCTATCCAGTACTTGTTCTCCAACATGTACCCACAACTTTAATCCGTATCCTATGCACTATAATCATCATATAATCCATTAAACTTATACTAGCCCTTCATAAGTGCTAGGGACAATGATTATTATAATAAACATGCAAGATAGGTTTGTTATCTCTATAATAATGAAGCTATGATATAACGCATAGGCCTTTCTCAAGGGCTTAGGGCATAATATCCAACACCTTGACCCAATTCTGAATATACTCCTTTTTGTTGATGACGAACCGTCTCCAGTTGCAATCCATACTGAGGAATCAATCTCTTTGACTCTAATTCTGAACATACCCTGTTGTTGATGACGAACCGCCTTCAGCTCTGGTGGGAATCCTATGTTATTAACATACGTCTTGATAACAAATATCGGACTCGGGTTTGGAGACGCCAATTACTGGATCCTTGCTTCTCCTTCCAACGAGATTGCCTTTCCACCAAAAAATATGAATCCTATGCCATCATCTTACACCTTGATGACAATTATGGGACTATAAGGGGTGTAAATCCTATGTATTGGCATACGCCTCGATAACAATTGTGGGACCACTTGTTGTGGAGACGCCAATTACTTGGATCCTTGCTTCTCCTTCCAACGCGATTGCCTCTCCATCAGAAAAGTGAATCTTAGTCCATTAACATACGTCTCGATGGCAATTGTGGGACTCTAAATGGTGGGATCCTGTATTATTAACTTACGTCTTGATAACAGTCGTAGGATACCCAGTTGTAAATCCTGTGTCATTGACATACGTCTCGATGACAGTCATGGGACGCCTGGTTATAAATCCTGTGCTACTAACATACGTCTTGATGACAGTCGTTGGATTTAGAGTTTGCTAATGCATATTTTGTTGCTCACCCATGATCTTGGATGTGCGGTGAGAATAAATTCGTACTGAGAAACAACTTTGCTTGTTCCAATTATGAAAATATCCATTTGTTGAAGACTCAATGTTCCATCTTGAACCGGGTTCAGATTCGACCTTTCAGTCTAAAGAAGGGCTTTTCTGATATTTTTGTGACCTTTGTGTTAAAAAACAGGGCTTTTCTGATATTTTTGTTAAAAGCAGGGCTTTTCTGGAATTTCTCAAGAAAACATGGTTTTCTGAGGTTTTTCTGGGGGATACCTCGTACGAGGGACAGATGTCTCGTATGAGACTTCTCTGTTTTTGCGCAGAACAGGGTTATTTAAGGCGCTAAAAGTGATTTTCAAATCACTTTTTCACATTTGTTTTCGGGAGCTCATCAACCCTAGGCGATTTTTTTTCTTCAAAAATCTCCAATTTCACCAAGTTCTAGTGATTCCCAACCCTTTCAAATGGCCGGTGTACATCGATCCCACAAAGAGCACCTCTTTGATAGGCATATGAAGGGTAAAGTGTGGGCGATGGATGAGTTGTGCCAATTCCTCGAGGATCATTTTTCTCACGCCGTTCGGACGAGGTGGGTAAGGATCTCTTCCTTTGACTGAGTTTCCATGTCAATTTCATTGTTGCATGTCTCAATTTAGTGTTCTAGCAATTCGACTTTTGTTAATTTTCGCCTAGAATTATCGCTGCTAGGGTTTACCATGCATGGCTGATCTTTCGATGGAGTTTCATCCTTGTTGACGTTGAGAATCATTGTAATATAGTAGTATGTGATTTCGACTGTCGTTTTAGGCAATTCTGCGAATTTTTGGGTAAAATGCTTAAATGAGGATTTTACCAATTTTCTGACATTTGTCTCTTTTGTCTATGTTGCTTGCAGTCATTCAGGGTGATTAACAACTGTAGGGGCAGCGTACGAGCGGTTTCCGAGAGGTGGGCAACTCTCAATGGCGAGATGAAGGAAGAGATCGAGAATCTTGGGCTTAAACCCTTCTTCGACGGCTTAGTCGATGAGAGGAGGAACGTTCAGTTGCTCCAAGCCATTCGGGAGCGCTGGTGGGATACTACTCATACCATGCACATGTGGTGGGGGGAGGTCACTATGAGTCCTACTGACTTTCATGCCATTACGAGGCTTGCTATTGCCGGTGAGCCGCATGAGGTGGATGTCGATTTCTCTCCCAGTAGGGATGATATGATGCGTTTTCTGTGATTCTCTGTGCGTAACCTAGGAAAGGGTGTCCCCCTGAAGGCCTTGAGGAGAGGGTGGATACTTATATTGCCATTAATGCAGGCCAGATGCATCTTACTGCTACTCGCATTGCAGCCGTTCGCGGCTTTCTGTGGTGGGCCTTTTCTGAGACGCTATTTTCTAATCATGCGTTGACAGCCTTGTTCACTCTCCTGTGTGTTGAGGGACATGCATCATGTCACTGATTCTAGCTGGTGTTCAGCCGGCTTGGCCCACTGCGATGTGGCGATGGATGAGAGTTCGCGGGATTGGGTGAACGCTAGCTTAGGCGGCTACAGTCATGCCTGGGAGGTATAATACTCATCTTCTTCTGTATCCCTCCTTAATTTCAGCCCCAGTTTACTTTCTGTCTCAGTAGCTCATTCAGTTTTGACATTTTTCTATGTTTCTCCCATTTACAGGCTTAGGGATACGCCATGTTTGGTCTCTTCACTTTTAACCTTTGAGACAACACTGTTATGTTTCCAGATACTTTGAGATGGCGTTGGGGTAATAGGGATACCCATGATGAGCAGGCAGAGGGGCCTGATATGCCGGTGGAGCGCATGCGGCTCTATTTTGACAGATGGGACGCCGTCCCTAAGTCCGCTGTCGCTTTCTTTCCTTGGCGGAGTTTGGGCATTGACCATGTTTACGGGTTTGCTGGTATGAGATTGTTGATGATCGGCCTCGGTGGGGGATGCTTCTTGTAACGACCCGAAAACCCGTCTCTATTTTCTTAAGTAATAAAGAATTGATTATTTATTTATTATCTATTTATTTATTTAAATTATTTATTTATTTATTTAAATAATTATGTGTGCATTTTGTGTTACATAATATTTTATGCCTAACATTTTAATCGATCATTTGTGCTAGTATAGAATTATTAGGTCTTAGTTGTTAGTGGGGAGAAATGAATTTAATTGCTAGATAGTGGAATAGGAGGCCTAAGTGTAACTTTTCTTTTAATTGATGATCATCCTCCCTCACTCTTTGTCACGACCCGAAAGCTAAGCTCTATTTTATTAGTAATAAATAATTATTATTTATTTATTTGCTTATTTATTTATTTAAATTATTATTTATTTAAATATTTATGTGTGCATTTTATGTTTCATAATAATTATGCCTAGCATATTATTTGAGTCATTTGGGTTAGTGTAGTATTGTTGGGTCTTAATTGCTAGTAGGGAGTGTAAGTGTTTGTGTGTAGTGTAGAGGAGGGGGCCTAAGTGTAAATTTTTGAAATAATTCTCCCTACTCCCTCTCTTCTCCCTCACCTCCCTACTCTTTCACCCTCACTTCTCATCCCTCTCTCCCAGCTCAATCTCTCTCTCTCCTTGGTGGTAAGTTTTTTTTTCTTCTCTATCTTCTCTCTTCATTTTCTTCTTCTTCCTCTCATTATCTCTCATTTCTCATAACTTGAAACTTGTTTAGATCGTTGATAGGATAGTAGGAAGCCAAAAATATTTGAAATCCATCATCTTTGAAAAATCTCAAGTAAGTTGCTTTCCCCCATTTATATGCTAAAATTGTTCATCTCCATTTTGTATGATGCTATATGAAGCTTTGAAATGATTATTTGATGGTTTGTGAAGGTTTAGAATTTATTTGGCATTTATTGTTGTTTTGGGTGATTTTGTGATAAATCAAATGTGGGGATTGAAATGTTGTTTGGATTGATAGATGATGTTGTTTTGGTCTCTCTTAAGCTTAAATGTTGTTTGGGTACCTTGTTAACTCATTGGAAATGTTGATTTTTGGTTGAATGGAGAAATGGTGAGAAACCTTTGTAAACCCAGCCGAATTCCCTCCCAGCCGTCGACCGAGCGCCCGCCTGCGCGGACCCAGGCGCCCGCCTACACCCTTTTTCCAGCGGCCTGACCTTCTGGTCATTTAAGCGCGCGCTCGCCCCCTACCAGGCGCCCACCCGCCCCCTGTTCCTGAATTCTTCCCTTTTGCTTGGTTTAGGACTAATGGCTTACCTAGTTTAGGTTTTATTCTTCTAATTAACCTAAGCTAACATCGTGGAACACTTTATTAATTGGAATTGATTCTTTTGTGAACAAATTTGTTATGGAATTTGATTAAGTACCATTTTGGGAATGTGGTCCATCCGTGATGTGTGTTTTGGATTGGTTTACCTTTGTGGTAATTTATTTGGAAGGTTCCCTACTTTGGAATCAGTGGTTGTTTATTTAAGCTAGAGTTTATTACTTAGCTTTTATTTAAAAGTCCAGCTGGTTATTTGTGTATCGAGTCAGGCAATGGATAATGCTATAATGGCACAGCCAAGTCTAGTATAGCATCGCCCATTGGTCCTTCTTCCTCATCCAGATTGGCCTTGGATGGGTTGAGCTAGCTCCTTTTGTGAGTATTCTAGCTACACGTTTTGGAGCATGACTTTGTGGCATGGTTCCCGCCCTTTGTGGCATGTTACTTTGTTATTGGTTCCGGTATCGGGGATTTCTCTTCAGCTTTCATGCTATTATGAAGATGATGATTTGTTGATTATTGAAGCTGCGCAGCGACCTTTATTTGGTTATATCAGTTGGGAAACCTTGGCTAATATCCTTTGTTAATTGTTTATTTCCGCTGCTATTTGATATATGAAAATTGCTATGTCTTATGTGATTTATTATTGATTATTACATCATAGCATGTCATGTAGTTGTATTAGTAACTTATTGAGATTTATCTCACCCCCTTTTCCTTTGTCTTTGTTTTTCCTTAACCCCCCCCCCCCAAGGTGGAAAGGATTAGACTCGCTGATCACGAGACAGGACGTCGCGAGGGTTGAGCTTTTGGGGCAAGTGTATATTGGTGGGTTTACATTATATAAATGTGTAACTCTTTTGGGGATAGTTGAACCACACTTTGACGTCACTAAGATTTGTATATTTTATTACTTGGTAGTGTGAGCTTATGGGGCTTATACTAGTACTTCGTTGTTGTTAAATGGTTTTCCAAAACCTTGTGTTATCACCTTTTGATACGAAATGAAATTTTTATCTCCGATATTTTGGTATTTTGATTAGTAAGTCGACGTCCAGCTCGCGATCTCGGGCCCGCGGGGTTCGGGGTCACGACAGTTGGTATCAGAGCTATGGTTTAGCTCTAAGTATAAGTCTAGGTGGACTAGTATGACCAAGGAGGGTAGTTGTGTTCGGAGTGAGTAACGGTTGATGTTTTATGTAGGTAATTGTTCTCAATGGCTAGAAGAAGGACAGGTGAAGGTTCTAGTGGGGCTCAGAATCAGAATGATCTTCGGGAAGAGAACCGTGCAATGTTTCAGGGCATGTTTGAGGCGGCCATGAAGGCTATTCATGATCAAGGTCCAAGAGAGGAGTATGTCCCACCTCCACGTTACGGGTTAGAGCAGTTTCTGAAATTAAAACCAAGAGAGTTTGACGGTGAGCCCGATGTGAAGAAGGCCGAACTATGGATCGAGTCAATGGAGAAAATTTATGATGTGTTTGGGTGCACGGACGAGGATAGAGTCCGGTTTGCGGCTTATAAATTGGTTGGGGCCGTCGAGCATTAGTGGAAAGGGGTTAAAGCGAGTTGGGATGACACTCACACAGTTTATGCATGGAAATTGTTTGTGCGGAAGTTCAAAGAGCATTTCATCCCGGTAGTGGACCAGAACCGAAAGGAGATCGAGCTACTCAACTTGGAGCAAGGTTTATTGTCTATAGCTCAATACTCGGCTAAGTTCACAGAATTAGCCCGGTATTGTGACTATCTTGTGAGGACCGAAGAACAGAAAGCTATGAGATTTATTCAGGGTTTGAAGACTTCTATCCGGACTCAACTTATAGCCCAGAGGATTGTGACATTCCAGGATGCGGTAGACCGTGCGTACTTGATCGAGCAAGATATAGAGGAGCATAAGAAGAAGGTCGAGGTGACTAACACTAGCAAACAAGGAGGGCAGAGCAAGCCACAATCCCGTTCTGATAACCGAGGTAATTTGGGGGACAATCTCAGTTCCGAGGGCAACCGATCCCAAGGAACCCGGGTACTACTTTCGGGAACCAAGGGAACCAAAATAGGAGGCTTTGTTCATATTGCCAAAGGGGAGGACACTCGGAGGACCAGTGTTGGAAGAAGCAAGGGAAATGTATGAACTGTGGGCAGTTGGGGCATTTTACGAAGGATTGCCCGAGATTCAGAGGTCAACCGACTGGGGTAGGAGCTGGTGCTCCACAGGGTCAGAAAAGAGATGCTGCGGGGAAGCCCAAGGTCCAAGGAAGGGTATTTGCTATGAATCAACAACAAGCTACCAATGATCCTTCTGTTATTGGAGGTATTGTTTCTGTGTTTAATGTGAGCGCCCGTGCGTTAGTAGATCCAGGATCATCGTATTCTTACATATCTGTGCAATTTGCTTCCTTGCTAAATGCTGCATTTGAGTCTTTAGCTTATGTGCTAGAGGTGTCGACCCCTATAGGAGAATGCTTGTGTGACTGATAAAGTCTTTCGTGTTTGTGATGTGCTTATATGTGGTCGTGTCTTGTGTGCGGACTTGGTAGTCCTTCTTATTCAAGACTTTGATGTCATTTTGGGTATGGATTGGTTGAGCAAGTTTCATGCCTCTGTTGATTGTCGTAGGAAGGTTGTTACTTTTTCTATTCCCGATGTGCCTAAATTTGTTTTTGAGGCTATGCCTTTTGGTAGAAATTTTCGTATCATTTCCTATGTGAAAGCGAGAAAATTATTGCACCGTGGTTGTGAGGGGTACTTGGCTAGTGTGCTTGATACTAGGAAGAATCCCCTAGTTTGGAGAGTGTTCGGGTAGTTAGGGAATTTCCCGATGTTTTCTCTTCTGAATATGATATGCCTCCCGATCGTGAGATAGAATTTTGTATAGATCTTTTGCCGGGTACAGTTCCGATTTCAAAGGCACCGTATAGGTTGGCTCCCGCAGAATTGAAGGAACTAAAGGTTCAGTTGCAAGAGTTACTTGATCGAGGGTTTATCCGCCCTAGTGTTTCCCCGTGGGGAGCACCGTTTTGTTTGTGCGGAAGAAAGATGGTTCTTTGAGATTGTGTATTGATTACCGGAAGTTGAATCAGGTTACAGTGAAGAACAAGTATCCTCTACTCACATTGATGATTTATTTGATCAGCTTCAGGGGTCCGTTGTGTTTTCCAAGCTTGATTTGAGGAGTGGGTACCATCAGTTGAAGATTCGATCTGAGGATATTCCGAAGACTGCCTTTCGCACTCGGTATGGTCATTATGAATTCTTGGTTATGCCGTTTGGGTTGACTAACGCGCCGACCGTGTTTATGGATTTGATGAACCGGGTTTTCCATCCTTATCTTGATTCGTTCGTGGTGGTCTTTATTGATGATATACTCGTCTACTCTAAATCTAGAGAGGAGAACGAGCAACACTTGAGGACAATTTTATCCGTTCTTGCGAAGGAGAAATTATTTGCGAAGTTTAGTAAATGCGAATTTTTGGCTCGAGAAGGTTTCATTTCTGGGTCATGTTATTTCTAAAGACGGGATTTCTGTGGATCCTTCAAAGATTAAAGCTATAGTAGGT
Organism: Campanula takesimana; assembly: GCA_026119855.1. Taxonomy (NCBI): domain Eukaryota; kingdom Viridiplantae; phylum Streptophyta; class Magnoliopsida; order Asterales; family Campanulaceae; genus Campanula; species Campanula takesimana. The sequence continues at coordinate 54,173 of JAOWBW010002583.1, forward strand.
TGGAAGAGACCCGAGTCAGTGACCGAGATTCGTAGCTTTCTGGGTTTGGCCGGGTATTACCGAAGATTTATTGAAGGGTTTTCGAGGATTGCTACTCCGATGACTCAGTTGACCCGGAAGGATGTACCGTTCGTGTGGAATGAAAAATGCCAAAGTAGCTTCGATGAATTAAAGAAGAGATTAACTACGGCTCCTGTTCTTGCGTTACCAAATGGGAATGACGACTTAGTGATTTACAGTGATGCTTCGAAAGAGGGTTTGGGTTGTGTTTTGATGCAGAATGGGAAAGTAATTGCGTATGCTTCGAGGAAGTTGACCCCTAGTGAACAGAATTACCCCACTCACGATATGGAGTTGGCGGCGATAGTCTTTGCGTTGCACAAATGGAAGCATTACCTTTATGATGAAGTTTGAGATTTTTACGGATCACAAGAGTTTGAAATACCTTTTCTCCCAGAAAGAGTTGAACAATAGGCAACGCCGATGGATGGAATTGTTGAAGGATTATGATTGTACAATTTCCTATCATCCGGGGAAGGCGAATGTGGTAGCCGACGCGATTAGTAGAAAGTCTTATGTGGCATCAATGATGGTCCGTGAGTGGAAAATGCTTGAGGAAGTTCGAGATTGGTCTCCTCGCGAATCGAGACATGGGGCTATTTTTGCGAATATTAGGGTATCTCCGACCCTAATTCAGAGGATAAAGGAAGATCAGAAAGAAGATCCCGAGTTGGTGAAGATAATGGGTAAATTGAAGGAAAAGAACTACGAGGATTTTTCTTTGAGTTCGAGTGGAGTTTGACTTTCCGTGATCGTTTGTGTGTACCCGATATTGGTGGAATAAAGAGGCAAGTTTTAGATGAAGGTCACAAGTCGAGATATACTATTCATCCGGGTAGTACGAAGATGTACCAGAATCTGAAGCAACATTTTTGGTGGAATAATATGAAAAGGGAAATAGCGGAGTATGTTTCGAAGTGTCTAACTTGTCAGCAGGTCAAAGCCGAGCATCAGAGACCCGCGGGACTACTTCAGCCGTTAGAGATTCCCGAGTGGAAATGGGAGCATGTGACCATGGATTTCGTTACGGGACTACCTCGTACCCGTAGGAAGTATGTCAGTGTTTGGGTAATAGTGGATAGATTGACCAAGAGTGCCCATTTCTTGCCTATTGACATCAGATATTCGATGGAAAAGCTTGCGACCCTTTACGTTGATGAGATTGTGAGATTGCATGGGGTTCCGGTTAGTATTGTGTCAGATCGAGACCCGAGGTTTACTTCTAGATTCTGGAAGGCGTTTCAGGAAGCTTTGGGTACATATTTGCGATTCAGCACAGCTTTTCACCCCCAGACTGACGGTCAATCCGAGAGGACTATTCAGATTCTTGAGGATATGTTGCGAGCTTGTGCGATAGACTTCTCTGATTCTTGGGATTCGCACCTACCGTTAGTGGAATTCTCTTACAACAACAGTTATCAGGCTAGTATCGAGATGGCACCCACTAAATAAGGCTTTGTATGGGAGGAAATGTAGATCGCCTATCTGTTGGGATGATGTCACGACCCAAAATCTAGGCTCTATTTTATTAGTAATTAAATGATTTTTATTTAATTAATTGCTTGTTTATTTATTTAAATTATTATTTATTTAAAAATTATGTGTGCATTTTAGGGTTCATAATATTTATGCTTAAGCATTTTGTTTGGGTCATTTGGGTTAATGTGGTATTGTTGGGTCTAAATTGTTAGTATGGAGTAGTATGTGTGTGTAGTGTGAGAGAGGGGGCCTAAATGTAAGTTTTTAAAATAATTTCCCTACTCCCTCCTGTAGACACCCCGCCTTGGACCTCTCACCCCGATTGCATACAAAGTATTTTTATTTAACTTATTTTTATTAATTTCTGTTACTTCGGTTAAGTTCCTAACTGAGTCCGTTAGTTTTGGACTAACTGCATAACAGAATTAATTTTAGGGTCATTCTGTCATTCTGTCATTTTTCACCCGCGGGCGCTTCCGGAACTGCCAGTGAGCCGCGCGCGCGTCCCGCCCCAAAATCCGGACCCGCGCGCTTCCCACTTTGGCAGTAACGGATTGCACCTTATTTCCCTCCTTTTCTTATTTACAAACATCTTTTCTTGATCACAAAAAACATCTTTTACATCCACATTCATCCCCCCTTTTCTCATTAACTCCCAATCCCAAATTCTAAGCCTTATCCCAAAAACTAATATTTCTTTCATTTATTATTGATTTCTTTTATTTCTTTTATTTTTCTTTTATTCATTTATATTATTTGTGATTGGCTCATTCCATTTCACATGGATGACCAATTTCCCTCCATCATTTCCTCTCTTTTTTACCTATAAAAACCATCATCTCCTACCTTGGAAAAGGACCCATTTTGAGACTTGAACAAAAACTCTACACAAATCATCTCAACAATCTTTCTCTACAAAACACTACACAAAGTGTTTGCACAACATTTTCTCTACAACAACACCATTTTCAAGTCCAAGTTTGAAGTCCTCTTTCCTAAGGTACAACATCTCTTTTCTTCTCTTATTTTATTTGTCTAGTCTTACTAGTATGCAATCTCCATAAAAAGGGATACAACCAAAAGGCCACTTCACTATTGAAGTTTGGCCAAGGTTACATCCCAACATTCCAAACTTCATTTAATTTATATTTCATCTCTTAATGTAATTCTTTAACATTACTTTTTACATGTAATCTTTTTCATTAAATAAATAAAACAATTCTATTTTATTTCCCTTTTATTTCCCATTTTCTTCTCATCACAATTGTTAGCACATTTCTATTTAATTAATTGAAGGACATGTAAATATTAGAACACCAATAGTAGCAAGACCCGCGTAAGCGGGGCGGAGTGGGTGTTTAAGTACTTCCCACTCCGTCACCTAACCCCGGACCCTTCTCTCCCGAATCTCTGGTTTTGTACATAAATTAGGCTATTTCTAGGTTTTTCTTATGTTCCTTTAAAAACATAGGTGGCGACTCTAAACAATCTAAAACAAGTTAGACATCCTAGGATAATTCACCGCTCTAACCAAGCCGTGGTTCCCCGGGGTATCTACAGTGGCGACTCTGCTGGGGAATGATTTAGAGGGTTAAACTTGCGTTCTTAACTTTTGGTGTTCTTTTATTCTGTTTTCTGGGCATTCTGGTAAAAAGGGGTAGGAAGCGCGCGCCTCCGGCCTTCTTGGCCTAAAGCGCGCGCGTCCGACCCTTATTACCAGAATTGCCCGCCTCCTTTCTTGTCCTTCAATTCCTGTTTCTGTGCTAACAAATTCTGCAGGGGAAGTTTTCTTAATTAAAGGTCAAGGCAATCCCTTGAACCCACTGATTTGCAGGTTCTCACCCAGAAGCGGGCGCCTCTGCCTTCTTCCTCTCACGCGCGCGCCTTTCGCATAGGCAACCCAATGCGGGCGCTTCTGGGCGCATTCCGGAACAAACAGTGCACAGAAACAGAACAGAATGACAGTGTGTGGGCACCGGGCTGCATACAATTTCTTTTACTTTCTGTTCATTTTTATCGGTTACACGGGTGATTCGAAAGTTGTAAATTACGTGCTTATTTGTTTTTTTTTTATTTCCTTTGAAAAAAAAAAAAATATATGTTTGTCACATGTTAGACCTCACACTACATGCACATATTCTTATCAACTGCTCACTATCGAGTCGCACAAGTCCAACCCCAAACCCGTCGAGGCCCGTCATAGAAAGTTTCAAGCTCCACTCGACCTTGGCTCTTTCGAAGCGGTAAACCTCAGCCCGTGGCGTAGTTCATGACTACATGCCGGGGGTGACCTTTGAGCCTCATATTCAAGCCGAGCACAAACCACACAATTCTAGTTTAAAGTCTAACACTCCGTGACTCAAGTCGGTTTTCATGTACCGAGATTTCCCTAAACTAATGTCTTCAAATCATACATGCCAATTTGTTGCAATGGACGAAATAAAAACTCCGTCCCCAAAAGTGGTTATTTTGGACGAAAATAAAAATCCGTCCCCGCATGTATGATTTACTACATTAATTTAGTTTAATCCCGTCACATGTAGGTATCACAAGCGTGGTGGAATCCGATGAGTATATGGGACCGCGAGAAGGTCTATATACTAGTGTGACGATTCCATTATTTTTCTAGAAACCCCAAAAAGGACCACGTCCTTCCGACTTTGTAAATAAAAAAAAAAAGAGTCGTTTTTCCTTATGTGGTTGAGTCTTTTTCTTTGTTTGTGGGTTAATTCATTTTATCCAAGGGTGTTTGTGGGCCAATCTAAGATCAACCGTGCTCTTCAATAGGTCCAATGGCTTCCAACGGCAACAACAACAACGGTGGAAATGATTTCGTGTCCAACGAAGGGTTACTCAACATAATGAAATCAATGGGGAACAAATGGATAGGATTGTCGAGGATGCCCGCCGTAAAGACAATTTGTGGCAAGCCCGTTTCGATATCGACAAAAGGATTCACAAAGAAGAGGTTTCCGAACTCAATGCCCGTCTTGATTATGAAGAAGAATTCACAAGGAAGAGGTTCCGAACTCAAAGCCCATTTGCAAGAGCTCACCGACAGCAAAGCAAAGTTCAATGATAAAGCATGCTCAAGTGGCCCGACCCTCAAAAGCTACAAAGGTACCACCAACACCGAGTTTTCACTCCTCTCCAAGGAGTAACCCAAGCCGAGGCATTTGAAATTTTGGTGGCAAGAGGGAAGATCAAACCTTTGGAGGGGTACAAGCCGAAGGCGATACTGAAAATCATGCTCATGGTGAATGGTGCGGCTACACACAGCATAGTGGCCACACTACCGAAGGGTGCTTCCTTCTCCGAAACATCATCCAAGATTTGTTCGACGACGGCGAATTTACTGTGGGTGAAGAGCAACCGCTAGAGAATGGCAACATGCAAGAACCCATCAAGGAAAAAGCTTTGGTTTTGAAAAGGCTTCAACAAGAGGACGACGACAACAATCTCCATTTCTCTTTCTCTACCTAGTAGTAGGAATAAAAAAAAAAAAAAAAGAGTCAAAAGTCCTCTTTTGTGTGCATTAATGTTTTCTCTCGTCCCATGTTAAGTGTCGAGTCTTCTTATCAAATAAAAGTCGTTCTTGTCCTTATACACTCTTCCAAGTTGTTCAATCTAATTCTTGGCAAAATGATGAAAAGATGTCTAAACAAGTTTTAGAACAAGGCCATCACTTGAACGCCTAGGGGCTAAACATCGACGCCAACATCAACGACGAAGCAAGACAAACAAGGTGGAGCAACAATCATGAAGAAGTCAAGCAAAATTTTCAAAGGGGGATTAAAAAAAAAAAAAAAAAAAAAAACTCGCTAGGTTGAAATCATCAAATCAACCTAGGCAAAAGTTAGAGCACAAAAAAAAAAAAAAAAAAATCCCCCTCAATCAAAGAAGTTCACATCAAGATCAACATCATTCCATCCACCAAAGGAGGACGAAGCTACGCGACGAAGCAACAATTCCATCCCGAATAATGGAGAATTCACAAGAACTACGGTGACCTGAGCCTCTACACTGGAGGAACGTAGGCAACCTGCGGGTCCGGTCTCATGCAAGAAAGAAGATATGTTTAGCCCTAGCGCGTTATGGTGATTGGCCTTCATCTCGAACTTGTCAAGACATCTTTGTACGATTCATTTGCCATTGAATTAATCACCAAAAAGATTGAACAACTTTCTTAGATTTGGAATCATTTCGCGCTCCTTGTCGAGTCTAGGGACTTCTATTCTTTCTGCATACTCCCAATTTCTTGCAATCAAATTGGGCCTTTCCTTCTCTTCTCTCTTAATGACTTACTTGCCTTCGCGAGTCATTCAATTCAATAAAATACATGTCAATACTAGGGACACTTCCCTAGTCAAGTCAATGTCACTCATCATTAGTGACAAAAGGTCTCCACCGCAAAATCACATGTCTTATCTCCTCAGCTATAGTCAATGCACACTTCCTCATCAATTGAGTCAAAAAAAAAAAAAAAAAATGATGAAGACGCAAAAGAGATGCCCGCTAGATTGAAAACCGAAAGGGAGGTCTAGGCAAAAAACAGGGTGCGTCATAAAAAAAAATGAGAGAGTGAGAGAGAGAAGGGAAAGAGAAATGGAGATCCCCGGCCTCTAAAGAAGACAAGTTCTACATTGAATCTCCTCAGCAAGTCAATTCCCCACCGAGTCAACTTTGGGATTGCAAAAAGCTCGACAAGATATGGCACCATCAAAGGTGTTTGGGTTATCGGCATCATTCTCCAGCAGTGTGCATTTTGGGTTCATGAAAAGAAGGCCCGCGGTAACCAAGATCCATCCGAGAACAAGCCCATCATAAAAGGGCACGAGGTTGCACAAATAATCCCTAGCTAGTCAATTGGCTTGGGCAGCAAATAGCAACAACATGTGTCTCAGTTTTCAAAGCTTCTTCAAGTATGTGCTTCTAAAGTACGCCGAAAGGCTCCCGAGAAATGGAGTAGCTCTTACCATGTCTTCTCATGTTTATTCCCTCACACGAGGACGAGTCACTCTTGCTTTGCTTAACAAATGGTGACGCCCTAGGGGCTATGTGACTCAAGAACAAGGGATTCTTTTGCTTCATTTGGCAATCAATACGCCCTAGGGGCTATGCTCAAGAAAGATGTGTGAGACTATCCTCAAAGTCCCTCAAAAGGGATGTCAAAAAGCCCTCTTGTCATGTGTGCCCGTGCTCGTTTCCCCAATCAAGGGTGGACCTTTCTCGCAATCAATGATGGCACTCTAGGGGATACGGTCAAGTCTTAAGGCTCCCTCAGCAAAGAGCAATTAACTCCCCAGCAGTATCCCCAGCCAAGTCATGTGCAACATTGGAAGCTTCCTCAATTCGGCACCGAAGGTCTCAACGGGCTTCGCAATCTACAATCTTTTTGGCTACGGCATTACAGTAATTCAAGCAAAGGGCAGTATTAGGGCTTCGCGACCGACAGTCTTTTGGGCGACAATACTCGAGCAACGCAATTGGGGAGTAGTCTCCATGAAAGGGATCAAGCTTCAAGGGTCTCTCAACACTTCAAGTCAAAGGCCTTTGGTTTTAAATGAAGACTCCGATGTTATGAATGAAGTTGATGATTTTTGTTAGAACTCATAGCGAGATTTTGAAGGAAGTCTTAGAGAAAAGGAAAAAGATTCAATATGCTAAACTCTAATCAAAACAGGGTTATAGCGGGAATGCAACGGCCAATCCCAATGTTTCTGCAATTCAGCACCCCCTTCTCCAAGATCAAAAGCACGAGGTGCAGCTCAGATAAAGTTGGGCCACAGCACTAGTTGCATCCGAAGATCCGTCATTAGTTCAACTCAAGAAGAGTCAAGCAAGCATACTCATTTGAGACTTTATCACGCCAAGACCTATCCTCCGCGACCTCGACGGCATCGCAAGACATTACTGCATCCTTTGACATAAGCCCTCAGCCATTTGGGTATCGACCACAATGAGGCCATTCATCTCCCCAGTAAGAGCAAGAAAGAGATCTCTATCAAGAATTCTACCAAACGGTATATCCGCTCTCAATACCGAGCCAATCACGAGATAATTTGGGGCTTTACAATGAACGGTCTTCACATCCCGCCATCTACAAGCCCACGACACTTGGGGCTTTGCAATCTCTCGAAGCTTGGCATCAACGATCTCCTCTTGGGCTTGCTCACTACAACAACAAAGGCGATTTACTCGAATGGGCCAAGAGCTGATTTATCTTGGAGCTATGCAAGTCCCTCAAAATTGGCATCAAAGGCATTCTAGGGGCTTTACAATCAGCAACCCCTCATCTCGGCATCAAAAGCCTTTTGAAGCCCCATAATCGACAAATCTCTTGGGGCTAGACATCAATCTTCGTTGGGCACACCAGCGACAACAGAATTCAAGCGAGGCAATCCGGACTTCGACTGAACATGACTTGATCTTGGGTTGGCTTCACAAGCACACAATGGTTAAATGGTTCACCCACGAACTTAAAAAAAAAAAAAAAAAAAAAAAAAAAAAAAATCTTTTCCTCACATGTGTGCATATTCTTTCCTTTCTAATCTTTAAAAAAAAAAAAAAAAAAAAAAAAAAATTTCTTTCTTTTTCTCCTTCTATGTGAAAAATTATGTGCTTTACTTTGCTTTGCTCCTAGCCTCTCCTCCAGCGTTCTCCATCATCCTAGAACTAAGCTGGTCTGATTCTCTTAAAGGGATACGTAGGCAGCCTTTGGCACGACCAACCCATCATTCAGAGTACCATCTCGCCAACCCAACATCAAGGGCATTCTCTCATCAACATCTCAAGAATGGACATTCTCCATCAAAGCATCCTCCGCGGACATCAGGAATCCATCTCCACTCAAGCGGCAATGGTAAGTGAAGGTATGAATACATCCAATGCTTTCCTCAAAATCACACCGCACACAAGATCACTTTCTACATTCTTACTTCTCTCTCATTACAAAGGTGCTTTCGAATCACATATCACACCACAATCACAATTTTCTCTCGCAATTCCTATTTCACATCTCACACAAGCACATATATCTGCAAAGCATACACATAACAGGTGCCGCACAGAGCACCAGGTGCCGCACAGAGCACCAGAATCAACAGGTGCCGCACAGAGCACCAGGTACCGCACGGAGTACCAGAATCAACAGTGCCGCACAGAGCACCAGGTACCAGCACAGAGTACCAGAATCAACAAGTGCCGTACAGCGCATCAGAATATGCCGCACCGCGCACCAGATTCAACAAAAGCCGCACAGCGCATCAGAATATGCCGCACCGCGCACCAGATTCAACAAAAGCCGCACAGCGCATCAGAATATGCCGCACCGCGCACCAGAATCAACAAAAGCTGCACAGCGCATCAGAATATGCCGCACCGCGCACCAATTTTGGTCCATGGTGAACCACTAAAATCACCATACTCTTCCATCAGCAAAAGTCGCTCACACAGGAGCGCATTTTTATCCTTTGTAATTTCAAATTCCTGCTTTATCGAGTCTTTGTTTTCTCTTGTCGATGTCCTCGGCGGTTGTCTTTCTTTCGTCGACGCGTTTTGCCTCGCAATCCACGTCGCCGAGGGCTCTGTAGACACCCCGCCTTGGACCTCTCACCCCGATTGCATACAAAGTATTTTTATTTAACTTATTTTTATTAATTTCTGTTACTTCGGTTAGTTCCTAACTGAGTCCGTTAGTTTTTGACTAAACTGCATAACAGAATTAATTTTAGGGTCATTCTGTCATTCTGTCATTTTTCACCCGCGGGCACTTCCGGAACTGCAAGTGAGCCGCGCGCGCGTCCCGCCCCAAAAGCCGGACCCGCGCGCTTCCCACTTTGGCAGTAACGGATTGCACCTTATTTCCCTCCCTTTTCTTATTTACAAACATCTTTTCTTGATCACAAAAAACCATCTTTTTACATCCACATTCATCCCCCCTTTTCTCATTAACTCCCAATCCCAAATTCTAAGCCTTTTCCCAAAAACTAATATTTCTTTCATTTATTATTTGATTTCTTTTATTTCTTTTATTTTTCTTTATTCATTTATCTTATTTGTGATTGGCTCATTCCATTTCACATGGATGACCCATTTCCCTCCATCATTTCCCTCTCTTTTTTACCTATAAAAACCATCATCTCCTACCTTGGAAAAGGACCCAATTTTTGAGACTTGAACAAAACTCTACACAAATCATCTCAACAATCTTTCTCTACAAACACTACACAAAGTGTTTGCACAACATTTTCTCTACAACAACACCATTTTCAAGTCCAAGTTTGAAGTCCTCTTTCCTAAGGTACAACATCTCTTTTCTTCTCTTATTTTATTTGTCTAGTCTTACTAGTATGCAATCTCCATTAAAAGGGATACACCCAAAGGCCTTTCACTATTTGAAGTTTGGCCAAGGTTACATCCCAACATTCCAAACTTCATTTAATTTATATTTCATCTCTTAATGTAATTCTTTAACATTACTTGTTACATGTAATCTTTATCATTAAATAAATAAAACAATTCTATTTTATTTCCCTTTTATTTCCCTTTTCTTCTCATCACAATTGTTAGCACATTTCTATTTAATTAATTGAAGGACATGTAAATATTAGAACACCAATAGTAGCAAGACCCGCGTAAGCGGGGGCGGAGTGGGTTTTAAGTACTTCCCACTCCGTCACCTAACCCCCGAACCCTTCTCTCCGAATCTCTGGTTTTGTACATAAATTAGGCTATTTCTAGGTTTTTCTTATGTTCCTTTAAAAAACATAGGTGGCGACTCTAAACAATCTAAAACAAGTAGACATCCTAGATAATTCACCTCTCTAGCCAAGCCGTGGTTCCCCGGGGTATCTACACCTCCCTACTCCTTCCCTCACCTCCTCTCCCTCATACACTCCATCTCCCCCCCCCCCCATTCCTCTTCCCAGCAACAACTCTCTCTCTCTCCTCCATTGTTAAGTTTTTATCTTTCTCTTCCTTCTCTTCTTCATTTTCTTCATCTTCTCCTCATAATCTCTCATTTCTTAAAACGTGAACCTTGTTTAGACGTCGATAGGATCGCGTAGAACCAAAAATTGAAATCCATCAACTTTGAGAATTTGCAAGTAAGTTACTTTTCCCCCATTTTGATGCTAAAATGTTCATATCATGTTTAGATAATGCTTAATGTGTTATATTTGAAGTTTGGTTGGGTTTTGAATTTGTTTGGAATTTATTCGAGTTTTTTGGTTAAAAATGGTGAAATCTTGAATGTGGAATTTGGTCTTGATTTTGGTTGATAAAGGGTGTTGTTAAGGTCCCCTTTTTGGTTAAATGATGTTTGGGTACCTTAGGAATCTTGTTGGGAGTGTTGATTTTTGGGTTATGAAAATGGTATGAAAATGGTAAGGAGATTTGAAGAACCCAGCTGGAATTCTTCCCAGCCCGTAGACCAGGCGCCCGCTTGCCCTTGCCCAGGCGCCCGCCTACTCCCACTTTTTCTAGCGCCTGACCCTTCTGCCAATTCAAGCGCGCGCCTCCTATGCCCAGGCGCCCGCCCGCCCCCTATTCCAGGAATTTGACCTTTTTTGCTTGGTTAAGCTAATGGCTTAACTAGTTTAGGTTTATTCCTTCTAATCAACTTAAGATACACCGTGGAACACTTTATTGTGTGGATTTGATTCTTTTGTGAATAAATATGATGTAAATTATTTAAGGTCCGTTTTGGTAATGTTGGGCATCTTTGATGTGCGATTTGTATTGGTTTACCTTTGTGGTGATTTATTTGGATTGGTTCCCTACTTTGGAACCTTAAGTTGTTCATTCATGCTAAATTATTATTACTTAGCATTTATTTGGAAGCCCAGCTGGCATATTTGTTGCATCGGGCGATGGGAAGGATTATAATGGCAAAGCAAGTCCATTATAATGTTGACCATTGTTTTGCCCCATTCTTTACCCTTTTCCAGATTGGCCTTGGAAAAGTCAAGTTTGCGTTCCTTTGTGAATGTATCTAGCTACCGGGCATGACTTTGTGTCATGGTCCTTGTCCTTTGTGACACTTTTATGGTTATTGGTTCGGTACCGGGGTTTCTCTTCGGCTTTCATGCTATTATGAAAGATGATGATTTGTTGATTATTGAAGCTGCGCAGCGATCCTTTATTTGGATGTACCAGTTTGGAAAACCTTGGCTATATCCTTTGTTATGTGTTTTGTTTCCGCTGCTATATGTTATGTGATAAATGCTAGGTGCTATGTGATATTTATTATTGCTTATTGTATATATGCATCATAGCATGTCATGTAGTTGCATTAGTAAACTTATTGAGATTTATCTCACCCCCTTTTCTTTTATCTTTGTTTTTCCTTAACCCCCCCCCGGTGCTAAGGAATAGTCTCGCTGATCACGAGAAAGAGGACGTCGAGTGTGGATCCATTCTTTTGGGGAAGGTTGAATAGGTTGGTTTACATTATGTAAATGTGTAACCATTTTGGGGTAGTTGTACCAAACAATGACGTCACTAAGAATTGTATAATTGTATTTTGATGGGCATAAACTTGTGGAAGTTTATGATAGTGGTAATTGGTTTTTGTCAAACTTGGTTTTGTAAACTTTGTTATTACCTTTTGGTATCAAATGAAATTTTTAACTCGGTATTTCACAGTTTTGGTTTTAGAGTCGACGTCCAGATCGCGGTCTCGGGGCCCGCGGGGTCCGGGGTCGCGACAGTTGGTATCAGAGCTATGGCATTAGCTCTAAGTATAAGTCTAGGTGGATTAGTATGACCTGGGTGGGTAGTAGAGTGCGGAAGTGATTAACGGTTGATATTTTATGCAGGTAATTGTTCTCAATGTCTGGAAGAAGAAACAGAAGGTACTAGCGGGCACAGAATCAAAATGATACAAGGGAGGGAAGAAGCACGTGCCATGTTTCAAGGCATGTTCGAGGCGGCCATGAAGGCCATACTGATCAAGGTCCGAGGGTAGAACAAGGACCACCGCTATGGATTGGAGCAATTTCTGAAGTTGAAACCGTTTGAATTCAATGGGAGCCCGATGTAAGGAAGGCTGAGTTGTGGATTGAGTCGATGGAGAAGATTTATGATGTATTTGGGTGTTCGGATGAGGACAAGGTCCCGGTTCGCGGCTTATAAGCTTGTGGGTGCCGCCGAGCATTGGTGGAAAGGTATTAAAGCTACTTGGGATAACTCGCACGGTGTATGCATGGGAGTTGTTTGTGCGCAAATTCAAGGAGCATTTCATTCCGGTTGTTGATCAAACCGAAAGGAGATCGAGCTACTCAACTTGGAGCAAGGTGTGTTGT